>QEOT01123494.1:0-64123 GCA_003123785.1 Pterocarya stenoptera
AGACACATGTCTATGAGTTTATAACTAAAGTTTGTTAATATAGAAATCTTTTTTTTTTTTACATTAAACAAAATGTTCAGTTTGAAAATAAAGGAATATAAATGATATTTGCAGTCATGGAATGCGCAAGTTTCGTGTACTCATTTTAAAAAATAGTACTTCTATATACCACCAGCTCGAGTAACCATTAGAAAACTGCCCGATATATTTTAAAAAAACAATTGTAAGAAAATCGAATACAGACAGAAAGGCGGGAAAGTTTTACATTCTAGAACCAAAAAATCAGAAGAAACGCAAAACCGTGGAAGAAGAAGATATTGAGCTTCGCGTCGTCGTCTTTAGGTCTAGAAGAACTGGTAGATCTGCTCGTCTTCGTGTGAATAGCTATTAGATCTCCTCTATCTCTGTTCTTCGGCTTCGTGTCTTCGTGGCTAGCTTCAGGTAAGACATCTCGGGTCGTCGTCTTCGTGTCTTCGTTTTCGTATGTGGTGTTTTTGTTCGCATTTTGTTGGCTAGAAACATTTATAAGCATTTTTAGTTGATAAAGAGGAAGGCTCCAAAGCCACAGGGTTTGTCGAGGCCAGCCAAAAAGTCTTGGAATTAGGAAATTTACCGCACTGGTTATCTCCATTAATTTTACCACAGGGTTCACATTTTATAGATGTTACTATTTAATTTTGCCGCTTCTTGCTTAGATAATATGGTACTGCAAAGAATGCTTGCTGATATGGTTGTCTTGTCTATTTCTAGTTTTTTATTTTATGTTTGGATAAAAAAAATAAAAGAAAAGAAAAGCATTTGTAGTTGTCTTCTTGTGCTTTTCCTTTCCCTTTTGTTCTCGTTCTGTTTTTGTTGGCTTTTAAGAACAAGAAAACAATCCTGCAGGATAAATGGCACATTCTGATGTTTAACTACACGAAGACATCATATTAAGAACAAGAAGACAATCTTATAGAGTACATAATGCGAACAAAAGGGTATGTTATGATTCAATGGGTATGTGGTCATCAAGTAGTGAATAGTTTGGGTTGGTGTAGAGTACCTCCTGCAAGAACAAGAAGATATTTAGATAATTAAGTTAAGAAATATTCTCAGAGATAAATAAATTGAAGTGAGCATGAGGAAAAAAATAGTACTATATTTTTTTATTCCTTAGTCGATGTTTTGCAGAATGCTCGTTAAATTTCATATTAGGTTCTAAATTTCTAGTAATAAATGTGAGTGATAGTGATAGCATTAGTGAGCTGATTTTTGGGTTTTTAAGAAAATTAATTTATTTTGCTAATAATAGAATTCATTGCACATGCTAATTGTTCATGTAATTATGGTAGTTAACTTTTTGGATCATTTACACTCATGCCTCTAACTTTTGTTTTCCCAAGCATGATCAGTTTTGTTAAAAGCATCAGTTTGGTATCTAAAGACTGCGGCGTGTATTGGAAATTTATTATCATCGCAACTGCACTTGTAAGCTATTTTGTTTGACACAAGTGAGTTGCATTATAGGGCCTGAAAGACTCAAACTCACCTAGGTCATCATTGGATGCTATAACACTTTTTTTATAAGGAATGCTATAATCTTTTATTGAAGTTCTTTGGATATGTTGGATTAGACTTGGGGTTTAATGTGGTTAAGCATTGTTGATCCCAGAAATTGCAATGTCTCAGTGGTTGAATTTTGAAGGTTGTAGGTTCCCTCTCACAAACAAGGTTGGAAGCCATGTGCTTTATAAGTTTACACTCAACTGGAGGTCCCTTCTATAGCTTAGAAGTGTTATTTAAATATTGTAGTGGACTAGTACCTTTGTTTTGTTTGAAGTACCGATGACTAAGTTCTACTTGTTTGGATCATTTACACTTATGCCTCTAACTTTTATTTTTCCAAGCATGATCAACTTAATCCGGTGATTGTCTTCTTATTATTGCAGGAGGTATTCTTTTATTGTTTGTATATATAGTTTTTATTGGAATTGTTAGCATGAAAAAAAAAAAGAAGACCACTTATCTCGGCTAACACTATCAACTCAAATCCTCCAAGTGCGGTATGTTATATTATTTTAAACAATTGTTGGAATGTATTGAGTTGATGTTTATTGGTTGATTACATCAACCTAGTGGTTGCTACTCATTATTAATTTTTACGTTAGGACATCCCAACAACTGCTCCAAACATTTCAAATTACATCACGTTTGGCATCGACCAATGCTTGCATGGTCACCGGCACTATTACTTAATGTTGGGTTTACCAATGTTGGTCGGTGTACTATTTATACTTACTTAATGTTGTTGGGTTTACTATTTACAGATGTAATTTTGGTTGGATAGATCACAACCTGAATAATTTGGGTTGGGTGAATCACAACCGCTGCAATGATATGATTCATTGGGTATGTTATTAATAATACTAACATTTAATGTTGTTGCAATTGATATTTTTAGTTGTAATATTGGAAATTGACTTGATTTATGTTGTATGTTTTGCAAGGCAAACTTGATAGTGCATCTCTATATTGCTATTTGTGTACATCAAAACGATAGTCTATTCTGTTTCTTTATGAATGTTGTCGTTGTTCCTTAAGAAATAATGTATGCTATCAATGAGGGCTTTAAAATGAAGTTATAGATGTTGGTTACGAGCTGGATGATGATCCATTATTCGTTAGTGAAAATGAAATTCACTTTGTTCAAGCCTATTTTTTAGGGTTGTAGTTACTGTACAAGATAGCTCCCCAGGAATGTAGCTTTTTTAAAAAAGAATCATCTTCATTTCATGCACAATTATCTTAATTTTACCTCAAACCAATAGCATATGTTTAATTAAAACATGCTAAGCTTAGTTTAAAACCCATCAACAAGGGAGATTAAAACATGAATGTGTCCAGGTCCGATAGCATGCATGCTGCACACTAGAGATTCTAAAACCCATCAACAATAAAGATTTAAACAAAATCTGGGTTATACTATCTATATAAATTAGAAAACAAGATATATTAACCTGCTCAATACATTAATATTTGGTCAATACATTAACCTGCACCTGGGTTTTTACATCAACAATAAACTGCTCAACAAAATAACCTGCTTCTGAACAACCAATATCCAATATTTTGTGTTTTACAAACTCTCAATGGCCACAATGAAACAACAAACTGCTCATACATTAACCTGCTTCTTAACAACCAATATCCAATCATCACTGTTTTACAAAAATGCTCAATGGCCAAAGTGAAATGATAAGCTGCTCAATACCTCAACTACATCAACTATATAGTGAAACAAAAAACTGCTCCATCATCACTGTTTTACAATTTCTACATCAACTACATAGTCTAATACAAAACCAAAATTCCAAGAGAATTTCTGGAACTTGTGGAAAAGATCCATGTCATCTCTTTCTTTTCCTTGTTAAGCGTAGCCTCCCATTAATGCAATCCAAGCTTGCAACTGTGGCTTGTCCACCTCCAAAAATGCCCGATGATTAGAGTGAAATTCTCCACACTTGGCATAAAGATTTATCAATGATGTCATAACGAAGTTGTCTAATCCAAGCGCACACTTGATGACAAGGGAATGCAATTGCATCCCAACCTTCAAGTTCTCAAGTGCAGCATAAGCTCCCAACATACTTGCACAAGAAAATTCCCTAACCTCTACTCCTTCCTTCTGTGACTGCATGAAAATCTTTAACCCCTTTAGATTTTCCCCACATTGACAATAACAGGGAAGTATCGAAGTCCAAGAAACTAAATCCGGCATCAAAGTTGCATCAAACACAAGCCGTGCAAAGTTCAACAGACCACATTTCCCATACATATTGATCAAGCAATTACTGACTCGGCCATTCAACTATTACTCATGTCTATAAATCCTTCCATGAATCTACTTACCAGCTCATGCGTCGCCTATAATAGCACAAGCAGATATGGCTCCAACGTATGTATAATGATTTGGATTGAAACCATCAATAACCATTAATCTGAAACAATTTAAAGCTTCTTCTTTAAAACCAATTTGGGAATACCCAGATATCAAAGCAGTCCATGAAATAAGGTTCCTTTCCGGCATTGCATCAAACACTTTGCGAGCATCATCCATACGATTGGATTTTGCGTACAATGAGATCAAATGGTTGTTTGCATAAACATCCAGGCGGAACTCAGATGTGGTAATCTTTCCATGGACTGCTCTACCTTTGGGATACATTTGGTGTCACCAAAAAGGTGTAGAAGACGACCAAAAGTCATCTTGAGGAAATTCGAAAACTACAGGAAGATGGCTAATAAACGAATTCGAGGATATCTTTAAAGATCGATAAGAAGCATTATATTAAGTAGAACCCAAAAAGAGAAAAAAGATAAAAACTAGTGTTTGTGAGAAAAGATGGGTCCTGGAAAATACCATGTTTACCTTTGCATGAGAATGTTCCCTGCAAGGTCGGCAAGGTACCTATCTACAGAGGTTCCGAACATTTGTGGCTTCTTAGAGAAGACGAAGACAGTGACTGTGAGTGTTCGTGGGTCCGTGGGTTTGCTGATTCATGGAGACCACGAACACTGACTGTGGAGAAAATGAAGACTGGGCTGCGATGGGCTTCGACTTCGTGGGGTGGTGACTTCGTGGAGGACGATGGGGCTTCCCTAACCCTAGAAGACGAAGACGAAGACGGAGTGATTCGTGTGGATGTAGAAGACGAAGACGAACACAGAGTGAAAAGTTGAGTTTCCATGGGGATGGGCGCGAAAGGGGAAAAGAGGCCACTAGACCCCTTCTGTCTTCGAGGAAAATGCAAACGAGGTTGTTGCATTTGCCACGTTGGACACGATGCCGATGGGGTTCCCTAGGGCGGTTGCGAGTAACATTTTTATTTAAAAAATGTGAGTAAATATGGGATCAACATTAAAATTTTAATTTTTTAATAGTGGACCACACTCTTTTTTTAAAAGGAGTGCACGGCATTTACATAATTTATGATTGTATTTAGCACTATTCAATTTTATTTATCATCCATTTTATCATCATCCTCTCAACACTCTATGATGTGGCATCAAATGATTGGCCTTCAAAATAGACATAATAACACCAAAAAGTTCAAGTGCTATTTAGAGTCTATTAGGAATAATTGGAGGGAAAAATAGAAATGCTCTCTTCAGGATTTTTTGATGCTTCAAGACTTCTAAAATTATCATACTTCAAGACTTCTAATTTTATATCAAATTTTCTTTTTTATGATTTATTTAAAAAATGCCATAAAAAGGCTACCTCTTTTTTAACTCAAAACTTTCATTTTGTAAAGATTAAAGATCAACAATCACTACACATTATACACTTAGGAAGAAATTACATATATATATATGGCCTAAATTTAGAAATTTGGTAACATTGCATGTAACCTAATATCATTCTATTTTTAGACGGCATCATCGGACATAGATTGATTATCTTTCCAAAGTAATGTTTTCATTTTTTTTTTATTTATTGAAAGATAATATTACTAAATCTTTCTATCATCAATTCTTTATATGGCATCAAATGATTAACATGTAATCATAAAAATAAAATTTTAACCCTTTGACACCATATTGAAATAAAATAGCTAAAAAAACTCTAGAATAATATTTTCTCTATCAAATTAGAACAATGAAACGATCCAGAGATTTGATACTTATCATCTCACACACTATAAAAAAAACTCTCAAAATATGTGTTGGAAATATTTTTGCCCTTTTTTTTAAAAATGTTTTCTACTTGTTTTCTGTTAAAAGGCTTGTAGATAATATTGTAGTCCATGTATATTTATCTTATTTTTATAATTAAACATGTTAGGCAATTTTGTAAACATATCTTGCTCACATTTTTCATCTATATTATTGATTTTGAATTTAATTCAATAGATACACGACAATTGCATATATAATGTTAGAGATGCTAATAAAATCAAAAGATTTAGCTATTAAGATTTAATTATGTAAATTATATCCTTAACATTCTCTTACGTATAGATTAAATTCCCTTCAATATTTGGCCAATATTGAAATATTTAATTAAATGGGTGAAATATAAAGTCAAGATTTAAAATCAAAACCACTGCTCTAATACCATATTCACAACAACAATGGAAAAAGAACAATTGAGCTAACAATAAATCTAATGAAAAAGACTTATAGGTAGCGAAAATGGTCGAAAAATATTAGTTTGACACGAAACATGGTTGAATAGTGATACATACTTCGTGAAAGAACGTATGGTAATCTTTATCACAGCTTCTTGTATTTATAAAGATAAAATCTATTTAGAAACCTTATTTTTTACGCGCCTGGCCAGCACACTACTGATACTATTTTAAGATAGTCGATATATGAATAAATTATATATATAAATTACATTCCAAAATAATAGTCTATATATAAATACATATTTAAATTATAAATAGCTTAGTTTGAATTATAGGTCAAAAATGAACTTGTAATTTGAAAAAAAAAAAATAAAGGCTGAAATATCGACCAGTACAGGCTAAAATACAAGCCAAAATATTAGTTGGTACGGCCGGTATTGGGGCCGGTACGAAATATATGCAATACTTATAGAAGACCAATAGCCGGTTCGGCAAATACTAGCTGTATTGTATGGTACGTTACGGTATTTAAAACAATCGTGATGCTAACACACCCACTAATGTGTAGCCAAACTCATTTATACAACAGTTGCCCAAAAAATACTTTGTAATTCTAACGTGACAAGTAAGTCTCAATGAATTAATACGATTTGGATTGATGGACTATTTTGATATCTAGGATAAAGACCATAGATCCGTTTGATTTTTTTTTTTTTTTTTCTCTACCATAGAGATAAGTTTAAAAAGAGAGTCTTAGAGATCAATACAGTAATATTTAAAAATTATAGAGAAAAATTAGAGAACAGAAAGGAAAATTTACTGTACGATGTTACTAAAAAGTGGTGTACCGATTTAAAAATATGAATATTAAAAAAAGAAAAAGTAAATAAAGAAATAAAGAAATCATCAATCGAGAAAGGGTAAAGAAAAGTAATTCAATGGTATAGAATAATGATATGAAGCTATTGGAGAGTGCAGTCAAAGTTTATTTTATTTTTTTACTTTTAAAATTATAGAATAATGAAGCGTTACACTAATACAACTATGGACTCCTAAATTAGATATAGAAAAGAAGATGAAATGTTATAAATGAAGGGAAAAACTGTTCTTGACCTTTAAAATATTTAAGAAGTTCTCACCAATCTTCCTTCTTTTCTCAAGCCTTTAATGACATTAATTATTTTAAATTTATGGTTATTTAACACATGAATTAATGGCGTGGCCCAATCGAAAGAAGACTAAGGAATTGTTTGGAAGAGGTTTTATATCACGTTATTTCCAAGCATCACTTAAATAAAAATACTTTTCAATTTTAAATATTTAACTTTTTTTATCTAATTATTACCTAATCATTATAACTTTCTCAAATTTATATATAAAAATAAAAAATAATACAACTTTTCAAATACCAAATAAGTATAATATTAAAAATTATATTCTAATAATATTTTAATTTTATAATATTTTTATTCAAATTTTTTTCTCTATTTTCTTAAAACTCAATAAACATCATAATTTAACTTATTTTATTACTATTTATAAATTATTTTATTATTATTTATAAATTTTTCATCTCGTCTCATTATCTAAAAATCGAAATAGAGATGGAGAAAGAGACAAAAGATCATTCAGTTCCCGTGGGTTTCGGTCAGTACCGGACCAGTTGTCTTACTTTTATGTTTTATTTCCTTGTTTTAGTTATAGTGAGCTTGTTAGCAGGCTTGGATTGTAATTTCTTAGTTGGCCCAGTTCCATAATTATAGGATTTGAGTGCTTATTTGCTTGTATAAGCCCATGGCAATTTACTTATTTGTGTGTTTCGGCCCATGGCCGTACGTTTAAAGGGTTCTATTTGCAACGGTATCCAGAAAAAAATAGAATTCTTTTATTCCTCATCTTATTCTTCTTCTACGAAGGCTCTCCCCTCGAAATGAGATTTTCTGGGTCGTTTTCTTTAGCAACCTGAGGTGTGTTACAAAAGAGAGATGTTGTTAGCACCAAAAAAGTAGACCGATTCCATTGTTAAGTAGTTGGAGACTGCAATGTTGGCACTCAAAAGGCAGACTGATTCCATAGTTTAGTAGTTGGCAGCATTAACAGTGGGGAGCTACAAAAGAAATATCAAAATTACAGCCAAGGAGAACCTTCTTTTGAGACCAGAACTATGGAATATGGGTGAA
The DNA here is from genome assembly GCA_003123785.1 of Pterocarya stenoptera. Taxonomy (NCBI): domain Eukaryota; kingdom Viridiplantae; phylum Streptophyta; class Magnoliopsida; order Fagales; family Juglandaceae; genus Pterocarya; species Pterocarya stenoptera. The sequence continues at coordinate 8,294 of QEOT01123494.1, forward strand.
ACTACTATCAACCAACAAAATATGGGTGAGATTTAGGCCACAACCATACGATTGAAGTTCCCTATCTTCCATTGTGAAGACCCTGTTAGTTAGATGAATAAGGTACATGAGGTTTTGGCTTTCCATAATACTTTGTCCCATCATTGCAGGAGAAATGATATTTGCAATATTAAGATGTGCAAGACTCACGTACTCTCATGAAGCAAGTAAATTTGAAATTCACATAAAAAATTATTTTTTTAATTATGGACCACGCTTTTTTCGAAAGAGAGTGTGATTGACTTGTACCCCTATGACTGTATGTAGTATTAACTTTGCATCAGATTATCATCTTTTCACATGGAAGATAAAGCTCTAATATGGTTTCAAGATCTAGAGGAATCTAGGCAGATGACTGATTGAGAGTCTTTTTATCAAGGCATTGATGGTGAGTTTTGGACTAAATGCGTTATGACTACCTTATGTAGTCCCTCACTAGGCTAAGACAAAATGGGATTGTGGAGGGTCACAAGGCTCGGTTTGAGACCCTATCCAATAGGTTAAGAGAGCTTTCAGACACTTATAAGCTAAGCTGCTTTTTCAGTGGATTATGGGATGACATAAGATTGCCATTGAAAATGTTCAATCTACCAACCTTGATAGCAACCTATAGCCTAGCAAGAATCCAAGAAGAGAATGTAAATCTGTATAGAAAAACACAAATCTAATATACCCTGCTCACCTGATCCAAGGATACTTAAGAACCCCAACCTAACTTTGAAAGAGACCAATAAAAATGTGCCCAAAATGACTTTACCTATCCAAATGATTAACCAACATCAAATGAAGGATATGAGAGAAAAATGAATTTGTTATTATTGTGATGCTAAGTGCAAAGTCCAAAACTCTACTTGTTAGAGGAAGAATTACAAGAAAAATAGGGGATCTTGAACAAGAGATGGTTTTAGCCGAGAAAGAGGTGGAAGCAGGAGTGGACTTGAGTGCTACTGTAACCCTAAAATTTCCTTGCATACCTTAACATGCTCCCACAATCCAAGAGCTATGAGGATCAAGGGAAAAATAGGAATCCAATGAGTAACCATCCTTGATGATATAGGATCAACTCACAATTTTTTATATCAATAGCCAACAAGGCAAAATTGCCATTAGATTACACTAAAAGGGTTAAGGTGAGGGTTGCTAGCGGAGATTTTATTCCTAGTGAAGGAAAGTGTGGTGGGGTTAAGGTTAAAATCTAGGCAACTACCTCTATTGTTGAAGTACATGTATTAACATTGGCTGACTGTGACATGGTATTGGGCACCCGTGGCGCAAAGAGTTAGGCTCCATTCTCTTGGATTTTGAGGAACTAAATATGAAATTTAGCCATGAAGGAAAAATAGTGGAGTTGAAGGGGCTAGCTACATCTCAAATGATTGAAGATGGATCTCTTAACAAGTTCAATAAGCTAGGAAAAAAAAAAAAGGAGTAATTTTACAAGTTTTAGAAGAAGAAATGGACAATGAGTATATGGTAGGAAGTGAGCCACCAACAACAGAACAATCATTACCGAGGCAATATGCAGATGTATTCTGTGAACCAAAAGGGCTACCTCCTCCACGAATGCATGACCATACCATTAACTTGATCCTAGACACTAACCAATACCAATTAGATCTTATAGATACCCATAATTTTCAGAACGATGAGATACAAAAAATAGTCCAAGAGTTGTTGACTTCAGGAATTATACAACCTAGCCAAAACCCAGACTCCTCTCCAGTCCTTTTGGTTAGGAAATCTGATAGTACATGGTGACTAAGTATGGATTATAAAGGGCTTCACAGTGTCACCATTAAATATAAATTTCCCATACAAGTGGTAGAGGAGCTGATGGATGAGATACATGGAGAAATAATTTTTTCTAAGCTAGATTTAGGGTCTGGCTATCATCATATACGAGTTAAGCCCATGGATCTCCATAAAACTACATTTACAACACGAGTGTCATTTTAAGTTCCTAGTTATACCATTTGGGCTAATTAATGAAAAATTGACTGCATTAAATTAGGCAAACTGATCTGAATCAAGTTTTGGTTATGGTATATCCAAAATTAAAGTCAAATTTGCTTATAACTATAGATGGAGCAAATGTTTAGTTTATTATTTCTTTGGAACACTCTATCCCTCATCTTGATATTTTCTCATGCAAGCACTATTAGTTTCTTTCCGTCTAATTTTTTTTCCCACTTTTCGTGTCTTTGCTTCTTTTCCTTATGCCGCCTCTTGAAATCATAGAAGGAGCCACAGATTCAAAATGCACCATCAAGGATGCCACCGCACCACCCTCTCCTCTCTTTGTCTTTGATCCTACGTGGTCTCTTCCTATCTCAGTTCCACTAGGTATTTCATCTTCCTCACACAAGTAATCATCTCCTCATATGCTTATCTCTCTCTCTCTCTCTCTCTCTCTCTCTCTTAAAATCTGTGTGTAGATGAACTTGATTTTGTTCATTAACTTATCATTTGTTATAGGGAGAGAAGTTTGGGAATGAGGAATTTGGGGCTTACCATCTATGAATATCTTTTTGAGGTCTATTGGGAGTTTTTAGGGTCTGATTTTGTCAAGAATTTGGTTGGTTTCTGAGAAATTGTGGGAGAAAAAAAATAAATCAAAGTTATGGGGCCTTTTGTATCATGTTTCTGAAAATTAAAATCATTATTAACCTTGTTGTTCTTTAACCATAGAGGAAATCACAATCTGTCATTTGCATGTTTTTGTACAACTCATGGTAAAATGCCTTTACTTGATTGATGATGTTCATTCTTACCACTTGTAGATAGTCGTTTATCTACAAGTTTGCTTTCTCAATTTTTTTTCTATAACAACAACAGAGGACCTGTTGGCCATTGGCCTCATTTCTTTAAATAAATTTATGTTAAATAAATTACTACCTTGTTCAGATTGAAGAAACAAAAGAGCACACAAAATGTTATCACTTTCCCTAGTCTAAAGTTTTTGGTTGAAAAAAGTTGATAGATTTTAAGCATGAAGATTTAGTGAGTGACAAAGAGAGATGGTGTTTGGGGTGAAATTATTTAAGATATTTTTTTCAGGAGAAGACTGGAATGGAGTGTTTTTTTGTAAGAGTAGAAATCTCCACATCCCTATTTATAGCTCTTTACAAAATTGTGATTATTGAGTTAAGCGCTTGTGCCTGGTCAATAGAGTTTGGTTGTTTATTCAAAAAAAAAAAAAAAAAGAGTTTGGTTATATGTTGTTTGATAATTACATAAGGAGATCCAATTATGTATCACAAACACTTAGTGGATGGTTCTCCACAGCACTATTAGTTATACGAGCTACTAAGTGAATTTTAATAGGAGGTATTCTCTGCTTTATCTTAGACAGTCTTTTGCATGCTAGTGATCTTATATTAAATAGCCTCAATCTTGGAGTCACTTTGCTACTTGAATACTAAATGGAAATAACATATCATTGTGGAAAAGGGTTCTTGGACTTGCTTTATCTTAGACAGTCTTTTGCATGCTAGCAGCCTAGCTCTGCCTCTGTGCATCTTACTTGAGTCTTAAACCCTTTGAAGCTTTGTTTGTGATATTCCGCTTGTTCAACCATATAAGTACGTGAAATGTCTTATTTACTTCATTTTAGGACTATGATACTTTTTTTTCTCTTAATAAGTATACCATTTTCTTTTTCTTCCCAGATTTTTCCCAATTGACACCAATTTAGTATCGAGGGAGTTTGAAAAATGTGGTGTGATTTTGAAACATATTCTTGGTCCAAGAGATGGCTAACGGGATGCACATGATTTCATGTGCAAGTAAACCATATTTAATGTGCATGCAAGTTTCTATTCTTCTTTTCTACACCATGATTTAATGTGTAGGTAAATTTGATTACATTGCTGAAGTTGTGCATCTAACATTGCTGAACCTCTTTGATAACTGTTGAAAACTCATTGCTCAACCATACATCTAGATTTGTTTATCTAGGTAAGATCCTCTTATATAGTTGTATCATATTCTACCCCAATTATTTCATTCGTTATAATTATAATATGATGAAGGATGGTCGCACCATTTGATGAGGATCATTTCTTCACCACTTTCTTATAAAGTGGTGGACATGGGGAAGGCAGCACCCCATTGATAGCATAGATAATAATGTTCTGGTCCAAGCTTCACATTGCGTTGCTGAAAAAATGCCACCCTTTAGAAATCATTTCGAGATGTGTCTTTCACCATAGCGGAGAACAGTCTCCTTATTTCAGCTTGGCTAAATATTAACATTGATACTATACTCGGGACAAACCAAAAATCCACTCAAATGTGGGAGAGGATAGGTGAATATTATAATGAGTATAAAAAAACCAAATGTTCCTAAATGTTCTGTAGTGTCATTGACCAATCGATGGCAATGTATCAAAAAATGCACAAATAAATTTTGTTCTGCTATTACGCAAGTAGAGTCAATATATCCCAGTGGTGCCACGGAGCAGGACAATGTAATAATTTAGTTTCTCCTTTATATTTGTTTGTGCTTGAGCTAATCTTTACTCTAACATTCTCACTTGGCTCATTTAAGCTTGAGAAGGCCAAAATATTGTATAAAGAGAATGAGAAGGTGAAGTACACTATGGAACATCGCAGGTGTCTATTAAGACACCAACCAAAATGACAGCAACATATGTTAATGTTGCACACGAGGAGGAGACTGCCTAGGAAACATCCAACCATTGCTGACTCAACTCCGCTAGCAAATGGCACTCTCGATGACAGCGTAGAGATTATTGGTGAGAGACCACTAGGCAAGAAGAGTAAGAAAGAGAGGGAGAGAAAGAGGAAGTCTAGAGAAGGTGAAGATGCTGAGTTTAATAAAGCCTTGAGTCGCATAACTGATGATAGAACTGTGTGCATGGTGGAGAGGAGAGAAGTGGTCACCAAGGCCGAGAGTGATTGAATGTCATTAATTGCACTTAAGAAGAAGAAGATTGATATAGAGATCATGAAATTAAATCTTGTTGGCATGAATGTAATGCAACAAAACTATTTTCAAGCTCTTCAAAATGAAGTTTACGAGGAAATGAAGAATAGATCTATATTCACATCTACATCTCCATCCACACCTTTTGGAGGGAAGTAATTGTTTGGTACTCCTACTCCGTTGCTTGTTGTAAATGCACATTAATGTAGTTAGATAGAAGACTTAGTTTCTGAATTTAGTGGCTGCCTAGCCAAATGTGCTGAAAATACATGTGGCTGAGCAATCACTATGTGACAGATCAGGGATAGTATGGAGTTTATGTTTGAGATGTGTGTGTTGTACTATTTGGGTTGGAAGCTGTAGATGTATTTTGTGGATGTTTTCTGGGCTGCCAAAATCTTTGTTGTGGATATTTTTTGGAAGGAAGTGCAACATCTTTTTTCAAGTGCAGATTTATGTGGATGTTTATTCCAGAGCTTAGTAGTTTATCTTTGGGTTGTATGTTGACTCTAAAATGTTTTTTTTCAAGTGCATATTTATATGCATTTTTTTTAGTAGTGCAAATTTATGCAAGTGCAAATTTATGTAGACTTTTTTAGTAGTGTAGATTTATGGAAGTGCAGTTTAGTAGTGCAATTTAGTAGTTTAGTAGACTTTTTTTCAAGTGTAGATTTATGCAAGTGCAGTTTAGTAGTGCGGAGTAGTTTAGTAGATTTTTTTTCAAATGCAGATTTATGCAATGCATGGCTCATGCCTGATGCGTCAATGAATATAAAATGCTTGCTTAGAACTACTCATCCAACAAAGAACAACACATAGGTACTAATAAAATTATATAAATTAAAAATTAAAAAAAAAATAGTTTTATTATTATATAATGAATAAATGGATAAATTTGATGTGAATGGAATAACCAAAGTCAAATTCATCTCATATTATTTTATTATTATATAATGAATAAATAGATAATCCAATGTAAGGATTTAATGTGAATGGAATAGCCAAAATTAAATTCATCTCACATTAGCTAAAACTTGAGTTTGGCTTGAACTATTCCAATAAGAATGCTCTTATCTAAGAAAGTTTATTCTTATTTTCTTTGATGACATTCTTGTGTACAGCAAGACAGAGTTGGAACATGTGAAGCACCTATAAGTAGCCTTGGAAACCTTAATACAACACCAGCTTTATAAACAATCTAAGTGTCATTTTGGGTGTAGTGAGATTGCTTATCTTGGCCACTTAATTTCTGCTCAAGGGGTCCAAGCAGATCTTGACAAGTTGGAAGCTATGAAGGAATGACCACTTCCTAATTTCCTAAAGGCACTAAGGGCATTCTCAGGATTGACTGAAGATTACTGCAAGTTTATTAAGGGCTATGGGGGAATTGTTTCACCATTTACAGGATGCTCTGCTCAAGAATGATAACTTTCATTAGACTTAAGCGACTAAGGTAGATTTCTATCTTGAAAGAAATTGTCACATAACCTCCACTCTTAGCACTACCAGATTTCTATATTCCCTTCACTATTGAGTGTGATGTTTCAAGGACTGCTATAGGAGTAGTGTTAATGCAAAAGGGAAGATCCTTAGCTTTTTATAGCCAAGCTCTAAAGGGGAGATCCTTGATGATGTCCACTTATGAGAAATAGTTTTTTGCTCTTGTCTTAGTTGTACTTAAATGAAGACCTTACTTTCTGGGATAAAATTTTGTGATCAAAATTGATCAACAGTCTTAAGTAATTACTTGACCAAAAGGTGGGTACCTCATACAATAGAAATGGATCACCAAACTTTTAGGGCATGATTTCATAGTAGAATATAAAAAGGAAGCAAAAAATAGGGTTGTTGATGCCCTATCAAGGAAGGGTAAGGAGGATGAAGGCTCCCTAATGTTGATCACTTTTCCAATTGTAGATTGGATAGGTGATTTAAGGGTAGCCTATGCCACTGATGAACAATTACAGGAGCTCATTACCTTCTTCTGAGAGAATAAACTAAGCCCTAATTACACCATGAGGGAAAGGCTGTTCTTATACAAAAAATATGTTGTACATACCCCAACATCGGAGTTCAAGAATATGTTGTTGGAGCTGGCACACAACAACTCTTGGGGAGGGCACCCGGGAGATGACAAATCTATACAAAGTGAGAATGAACTTTTATTGGCTGAGACTTAAGAAGGACGTAAAACATTTTATTAGAAGTTGTGATCTATGTTAGAGGGTCAAGATGGATAGCACTCACCCAAGTGGGTTACTATAACCCCTTCTAATATCCACTTAACCTTGGATTCACATAACCATGGACTCTGTTTAATGGCCTCCTAACTCATATAGATTTAATTGTCTTCAGGTAGTAGGTGATAGGCTCACTAAATACTGCCATTTCACCCTCATTAACACCCATACACTGCTAGAAATGTGGCTGAACATTTTTTCAAACACATATTCAAGCTCCGTAGAGTACTTATCTCAATTCTAACTGACTGAGACAACACATTCACTAGTCACTTTTGGCAAGAATTATTCACTCTCCATGGGGTTCAAATGTCTATGAGTATAACTTATCACTTTCAAACAGACGAGCAAACTAAACTAACTAACCAAACCCTAGAAAACTACTTAATACACTTCATTGGAGATCGACCAAAAGGTTGTTCCTTATGGATACCTTTAGTAGAGCAGTGGTATAATTCCACACTACACATGTCGACCAAACTTATCCCCTTGAGGCCCTTTACGGGTATCCACCTCCTGACTCCTCAGTTATATATATGATATTGTATGAATGAAGTCTATGGAAGCTAACTTTCACTCCTGAGACCAACTATTGTAGTTGCTCTGTCACAACCTACACAAGGCACAAGATCGCATGTAGAAATATGTGCACTTGAAGAGAAAGGATAAGGACTTTGAAGTTGGAGATGGGTGTACCTTTGGTTTCAACCTTACCAACAGACCTTGTTGGCTCTTAGGTGCAACCTCAAGCTATTTCCTCTTTTTTTTGGCCCCTTCTAGGTTTTACAGAGGGTAGGGAAGGTTGCTTACAGGTTGGATCTACCTCTCTTGTCCCGAATCCACCTCACTACTATTCTAGTACTACCTTTGGTGGATGTCCAGGGAATCCTTAGGCTTGAACAAGAAAAAGTCCTAGGATCAATGTTTTGAGTACTGTATCGGTCAAGGCACTGGAACGAAATATTTCGGTACCAGTACCTTTTTGGGATAGTCGATATATAAATAAATTATATATATAAATTTATATATATTATATTCTAAAATAATAGTCTATATATGAACAAATTATATATAAATACGTATATATATAAATTATAAATAACCTAGTCTGAATTGGGGGTCAAAAAATGTGTTTGTAGTTTGAAAAAATGAAAAAAAAATGAAGCCTGAAATATCGGTTGGTATAGGCTGGTATTTAGACCGGTACGAAACACATGCAATACCTGGTAGGCTGGTACGGTACGGTATTTGAAACTATGCCTGGGATGCCGAATGACCAAGGTAGGGAACAAAGCGGAAGTAGAGTTATTGATTCATTGGCAAGGTCAAACATCAAACAACTTCATGTGGGAAACATATTCCCAATTGAAGGAAGCATTTCCACACCTTGCGAACAATGTGTTTTGAAGGGGAGGGTTTATTCAAACCGAAAATTAGGGAAAAAGCTATAGAGAAGATTATGAGAAGCTAAAGCTTGGTTTGGTTTCACAAACCTTTCAAACTATCTTATTTCAACATCCAAACACTATTCAAACATAAATATTTTTCAAGTTCAAAATTTTAACTTTTTTATTTAATCACTACCTAATCATTCCAACTTTTTCAAACTTCCAAATAAAAAAAAAATGTTTAAATCCCAAATAAAAAAATTATATTCTAACCCTCTTTTAAATTTATAATTTTATTATTTAACTTTTTTTCTCTCATTTTTTAAAATCAATAAAAATCTTAATTCAAGCCATTTTATTATTATTCACAAATTATCTATCTACTATTCACAAGTTTTTAATTTCATCTCATTTGTATAACCAAACAATGTCTAAGTATTCGAGACAGAGAAAGAGAGACAAGATCATTCATTTCACGTGGGCTTGGGTCCATATTGGACCACTTATGGATTATTGTTTCTTCGATCAGCCCAAATCCATAACTATAGGATTTGATTGCTTATTTGCTTGTATTAGCCCATGGTCAACTAAGGAATATGGTTAAGGTTTATGACAACAGCTCTGCTAGGTACAACTGGGGTGGGGAATCGGCTGAGCCGATATATTATTAAAAAAAAAAAAAGGTAAATAGATGAATGAAATTTTATTCCATTTAAATACCTCTCTGTCTCTCTCTGGCTTCAGAGTCCTTTGCCTTCTCATTATCTCAATCAAGTATGATAAAAATTCTCATTCTGATTCTGTTGATAAAGGAAGGAAGAAGAAAAAGTTGAATCTCATATTTGCAGGATATTCGATTGTGATTTTCTTTGTTTTCTCGGCAACCAAATAGATTATTACGGACTATTGTTATGATTTTCCTCTGTTTTCTCGACAACCAAACAGACTATTACGGACTATTGTAGACTAGTGCGTGATTTTCCTCTATTTTCTAGGCAACCAAATAGAAAGACTTCTGCTGTCCTACTAAAAAGTTAGTGGTGATGATGGTGTTGAGCGTGCGCATGCAGTCTTAGAAATTAGTTAAGAAATTATATGTAAGTTGGTCAGGTTCTAAGAATAAAATTCAACCTGGGTTCTTAGGTTCATTGGAAGTGTGAAGAAAAAGAAATCTTGACTTGTGAAGGGGAAAAAAAGAGAGGCTTTCGGCTGAGTTTTCCAGGGGTTATAAAGAAGTAGAAGAGTTTTTGAGGATTTATGAAAAAACAGAAAAGCGTTTGGATGGCAAGATGGCAAAAGAACCCGAATGGATTGGTGGGTACATACATTGACTTGTTTTTATCAAGGAACTTTTCCTTCTTTTGAGCTTTTTCATACTTCTACAGAGTTTAGTTCTCCATTCTCTTTTCTTTTGCTAGTTTTACGCAACTTAAAAGACTTTTCAGGAACACAGATAGAGATGAAGAGTCGTGGAGTTGAACGAAATAAAGAGAGAAGTAGAAACAATAATTTTTTTTATATAAAAAATAGACCTAGTTACGCGGGAGTTTTCCCAACCGATTGCAAGTAGAGTTTTTCTTATGACAATATATGTATTGCAAAAGAATATTATAATGGTATCCAAAGTAATATAATTCTCTTACTCTATCTTCTTCTTCTTCCTAGGAGACTCTCTCATCAAAATGAGATTTTTTGGATCATTTTCTTTAGCAACATGAAGTATGTTACATATTTATATAAAGAGTTAGAATTATTTTACGCATACTGCTATTGTCATCTTTACTTGTACCATATAATCAAAATTAATGTTGGTATATGTTATTATTTGTATTTGTTTTCCTTTTCATTTGTTGGATATCGTTTTGGTTGTAAACAAATGGTTTTTTTTAATTTTATATTGAATCTTGTTATCATCACTTTTTCATACATTTTTTTTTTTAACAATATTAGTCTTCCCGTTGGGATTTTTTTTATTTCGTGATTAAGAAAATGCTTTTTAATAATGTTATGAATTTTTTTATTTTTTAAAAATATTTAAAAGTGTTAATGTATGTAAAACAAGAACAAAAAAAAAAAAAAAAAGATAGAATACATTAGTGGGAGCTCCCAACGATGGCTCTAGTGTTCCTCTTTTTTTCTTTTTAGTAATTGCGACTAGTTATAAAATCTAGGTATAAAAGTGACTAATTATTTTACTCCACATAAAATCATAAATGAACATATTTTATTTGGTTATAAATAATCAATAAAGAAAACATCTCAAATGGTATATATAGTTTTCTATTTTAAAAAAAGGAAATATATAGTTTACTTTAAAGTATTTTGCATTAATCTCTCTTATTATTCCTAGTAGGATGAGTCAAAAACATAAATAATTTTTATAAGATGCCTAACAACAAAGCAAACTTGTGAAGCTCATGCTTTTTAAGAATTCTATCATATTTTAAAACTCTATAATATTCCTAGTCATTATTACACATGAAACTAATTATATTTTGGAGATCTATATCCGTAAATACGTCATGTCAAAAAAATGTTAAATCTTAAATAAGGAAAATGCTTAAGACATGGAATAATTCCACGAACACAAAATACGATTCTGCATTTGCGGGACGTGAACTATTTTTTTTTTTTGATTTACTTGTTTATATTTGTGGAATTTTTTACAAAAAAAATTGAATATACATATAATGATTAAGGTTTCATTTGTTTTCACAACACATTTCATTTTATATATAGCCAACCCCCTAAAAATACTCAAACCAGAGGAGGGGGATTGGAGCTTTGGCTCTTCCTTCCCTCCTCCCTTCTGCTCTCATCCCTCCTCCATTTTCTCCCTAGTTTTTTCTTTTATTTTTTAATTTTGTATTTTTTTTTCGTTCACAATTGAGCAAAATGTAAATCTAGTGTTCTCTAGAGCCAGGCGACCACCATGCGCCCCACCACAAGATTCCAAAATAGCCGATCTTTTAGACGTATGAAGAATCTTGTTGAATGAAGCGGTGTGTGAGCTACACACATGGCCCAAAGTATGCGCGTGACATCCACGTGCCACTGCAAGGAGAGCTCTCTATCGCTGCCACGTGCGGCTTTTGGGGGACCAAGGTCATCTGTTTCTTCAGACCTGACGTTCCGCCGTACTTCTAGGGTGTAGCGGTGGCGCGTGACCCTTACGCGCCATCACAGTCTCGGTGTTTGCATTTTTATTTTCTCTAAAGTTGAAAATGCAAATCTACAACTTTCTAAATTGTAATTCACTATTTTTTTCATGCATCTTTTATATTTTCTATTATTTTTTTTGTTTTTTTGGTTAAAAAAAAGTCTCTTGGATTTTGTTCATAGAGTGTGTTCTCTATTCCGTTTTAGATAGAGTGTCTGGTTGTTTAATTATGTCTTAGGACAGAATGTGGGGTTTGTTAAATCTATCTTAGGACAGAGTGCTGTCTTTCAAACGATTTGTCTGTAGAGAGTTACAGCAATGGACTAGACCATGTTAGTCACAAAGAAATTTGTGTATTGGGGAGCCTTAAAAGCAGTAGTTGGCTTGTGTTCTGTATGTCTCAGGTCAAAATTGTAATATCCCATTATGAATGAATGGAGTTTGTTCTACTTTCCAAAAAAAAAAAACACCTACACACAAATCTCATCTAATCATTACCACCTTTTCAAATTTTCACACAAAATAAAATAAACAATTCAATTTTTTTCAAATTTCAAAATAATAATAATATTAAAAAAATATATTCTAACAATATTTTATTCAATTTTCAAATCCCAGTTCGTTGTTAATAATATGTTGAATACTAGGATGATATTTCTCAATACAAACATTAACAACAGATAAACTAAAGCTATGTTTGGATGTTGAAGTGATCTTAGATGATATGTGAATAGTAGTGAAAAAATAGTGAATAGTTTATAAATAATAATGAATTATTTATAAATAGTAGTTAACTGTTTATAAATAATAGTGAAATAATTTAAGAGCACATTTTACAAGTGTCTGGGCTGCCATGTTTGTTGCTCTTAATGTATGCAGCACTTCAACAAGTGTAAATGAACTTATCAAAGTTAGGGCTCTAAGATTATCGGTCCAAACCGGAAAAATCAACTGGACCAAATCGTTCGGTTAGGACTAGACCATACCAATAGTCTTATTAGTTGATCTTAGGGTATGATTTTTTTGGACTAGACCGAATCGAGACCGACTGAATATATATATTTTTAAATATTATATATATAATATTTTATTTAGTAGTTTTATAAGTTAATTATATAAATTTCATCCAAGAGATCACCATTGATTATATATACAATGAAATTACTTAATATTTATTAACCATATATAAAATGTTAAAGAGATCACTTGATTTTAATTTTACTAATTTAATTAATTTTTTGTATAATTTTTTTCTATCAAAAAAAGAAAAAAAAGGAAAAATGTTTATGGACCGACCGGACAGATAGCTAATGGTTTGATCCAACAAAAATAATGGACCGAAATTTTCGATTCATGACCTTCCCGGACCGGACCAACTACACCTCTAATCAAAATTTTAGCATATTCAGTAATTAATTGAAATCATTTAAGGCAGTTACCACTAGCAATTAATCACTTTTTTTTTTAAAGCAAAATGGTATTTATTGATATTAATATCTATAAGAGAGTTTCAATACAATGAGGAGTAGACTCCAAATCTGTAACACTCCGATTTTTACGTGCATTTTATTGAAGGGTTTTTTAATTTAATATTTGATTTTGAGCTGTTTAATTTAATTTAAACGTGTTTACGCAAGATTATTTTACGATTTTTAAATCGAGAATTATTTTAATGTGCTTTCATAATTTTAATTAGTGTTCTATAATTAAATTGCTTTTTATTTTAAAGAGTGATTATTATTGGAGTTTAATATTTTATTTTTATTAGTTTTAAGTTTAAACTGATTTATTAAACTTACTGTTTTAAAAATTATTATTTTGAAGATCAGTTGTGACTCGAAAGTTGTGAGAATTGGATCTCATTTCTTTTTTCATATTTTTCTTTTCTCTCTTTTCTTTTCTCTTCCTTTTCTTTTCTTTTTCTTCTTTTTCCTCATACTTTCCCGTTCGAACCGCGTGGAGCTCGACACACACTCTCTCTCCTCTTTGACGTTCATTCGGCTTTCAACTTATCGTCACCGTTGCCGGCCGCTGTGATTGACACCGCCGGTGCCGTTCGAGTTCCCGTGTGCCAGCGACCTTACCCTTCAATTTTCAGGCCGGCTAACGCCGCCAGGAGCCGTGTGAAACCGCGGGCTTCTCTTCACCGTTCTGCCGCCGTCTGGCCACCATTGGCCACCATTTCTTTACCATTTCATCACCGACACCTTGCCGTCCTAACCGACCCATTTTTGGCTTTGATCCGTCGCCGGAGCTGCCCCTATGAACACCCACTCCGATTTGAACTTTGTGGCCTTAAACTGCCGTTTCGGCCGCCACCCACGGCCAACTTTCGATACCATTAGTTTCATCGATCTCATTAGGCCCTACCTTATCAATTTCAAGTCTTCGTTTGACCCCGTGTAAATTTGAATTTACAGTGTATTTTGCCAAAGTGTAAAATTTTTACACTGTGGAGTTGCTGTTTTGGTGCTTCCAGCTCTTCCGTGATTCTCCTAAATTATTTTCAAACGCTGTAAGTATTTCTCCAAAAGACTTTTAAGACTTTAATATATTTTTGCACTAACTTGTTTTATAAACTGTGTTTTGGTTATCTATTGGTACTGATAACTGTTGGATTGTTGGTAATTGTTGCGTTCATGGCATTGTGCACGCATACGTGGGTGTGTATTTTGAAAAACTGTATTTAAAAATTTTCAGGTGCGTGTGTATCACCCCCAAGCCGAGATGGGATATTATCTCGGTGGAGCTCCTCTGGACACTCGGGAGCAGAATATACTAAGTGTCGTCCCCTGAAGCTTTTGTCCGGGACTTGGACGGGATGGTAGCGCTCTTGATCTGATTCCGTGACTCCTCGGGCTGGCGGGGGTCAGAGGATGCCTGGATATGTATGCGGTGGGCGCGAAATTGGGCATCACTCATGTATCACTTGCAAGGTCGTTACCCGTGGGGTGAAGATGGGAAGCCAGAGTATGTGGATGGTCCCTATGGGAGGCCATGGTGCATACGGTTAAAATCGAAATTAATATAATTATTCATGGATTTCTATTTAGTGCCAAATGGTAATTTTTGGCATGTGTGGAAAAATTATGATTTTCGAGAAACGGTGTTTTTTTCTCTGGTTTTACGCTTGGGTCATCATGTACATGCATAGCGTTAGTTGTTTTAATATATTTATTGTCTTGGAGCATTTTGGGTTTTACTTACCTGCGGTACTATCTTTTTGATACTGTAGATTTTGATGCAGGTTTGAGGAGGCTGAGCCCGAGGATGCGGCTCCACCTGAGGAGTAGGGACATTGGCTATATTTTGTATTTGAAGATTATTGCTGCTTATGCTTATTGTATTTTATTTGATTTGATGTTGATTTGTAAACAAAAATCGTATTATGTTGACATATGGATTTCCAGTACTTTTGTATTATATTAAACTCTGGTACTTAGTTATTTAACTTAACATTTCCGCTGCGTATTATTTATTGTACACGTGTTGTATTGCACACACTCAACACATGTCGATGGGGTGCGTGACCGTGTCATAATCATCCCGATGTCTCGATTTCCGTATGTGTCCATATATAGAAGTTGGGGGTGCCACAAAATCAATGATAACATCTAAATATTCAATGCATCTTTACCAAGAGCATGAACTATTTTCTTAATGCCCTTTCTAACACGATGGACAATCCAACTAGTAAACTTAGAAATCAAGAATTTGATATCAGAATTGAATATCCCTTTAAACACAATCAAGTTCAATCCCAATTTAAGATAGTTTTATTGAAATCATTTAGTTCTGAGATAATTTGTGAATAGTAATGAAATAATTTGAAATTAAGATCTTTATGAAATTTTGAAAAATGAGAGAGAAAAAATTGAATAAAAAAACTATAAAATTAAAAGAGGATTAGAATATATATTTTTAATATAATTTTTATTTTGAGATTTGAAAAAGTTGAATTATTTTTTCTGTTTTATTTAGAAGTTTGAAAAAGTTATAATAATTACATAATAATTAAATTAAAAATTAAAAATTAAGAAATATTTGTATTTGAATTATATTTAGATGTTGAGATGAGATGATATAAGATATGATGAAATGATTTGAAAGGTTTGTGAAATTAAACCAGGTCTTATTGTTAAAGAAAACTATCAAAGAGTAGCTTTGTCGGTTCTTTTCGAAAAAAACTCTACATATCATTCCTATAATATATACTATATATAATTTTTTTTTTCTTTAGTCAGTATATGGTATAGGGATTATGAGTAGAATAATTTAATTAATTTAATAGAAATAAAATAAGAAAATAAAAAAAATAAAAAAATAAAAATAAATGTGATAGATGGTATATGAGATGACGAACAGGAGCGCTGTATCTACTTCTAGTTACTTTGCAAGGATCCAAGGTCCAAGTCCAACATCTGTCCTACCTACCTGGTTCTTTCGAGTCTCTGACCCAACTAGTCTTACGTGGTGGGCAAAACGTGGGGGTACATTCGTCTTTTAGAGGGGAAATAGATAGCGTAAGTGCGCATCCGGTGCACGATAGCATGTGGATCAGGTCCTGCAGGCACGCAAGTCGGCTTTCTTCGTCTATAAATAAACCTCTAGGGCTCTGGATCTCTTTTGCTTAGAGGTTCTCCCTTTCAGAGAGAGAGACTTCCTCATAAGTTGTGGAGGTCGGCGCAGTCGATCCTTCTGAGAGTAAAAACTAGCCGAAGCATTTCAAAATCCGAAAGACAAAAGTAGTAAAGATAGAAAAACTCAAAATTTTTGAAAACAGGAACGTTTTGAGGTTTTTGTAAAATTCGATTTCTCTTCCTCTTTTAGAACTTAGGGGTTGTTTTCCTACTCTTACTGGTCAGCATGGATATGCGATTCCCCTACTCCCCGGCGGAGGTCGCCAAAGTCCGCATGGTTCAGTTCGGCATACTCAGCCCCGACGAGATCGTAATTCTCCATTTCTTGAATCGCTTTCATGTTTGGTTGCTGAGAAATTATGAGAAACGAAAAAAAATAGTCGGAATTCTTCTACCAGCTGCGGCTGCGTAGCAAAACTTCGTTTTATTATTTTTAGGTTTTCTGTTATGTACCTGTGGTTCTGTTCGTGGTTGGAGTATTGGGAATTTAGGGGTTTTCATCTTTTGTGTAAGTAAAATTAGGGTTGATCGAACCATTGCTTTTTTGGTGTGCAGAGACAAATGTCGGTAGTACAGATTGAGCACAGCGAGACGATGGAACGGGGCAAGCCGAAGATAGCCGGTTTAAGCGACCCTCGGCTCGGCACCATTGATAGAAAGATGAAGTGCGAGACTTGCACAGCGAATATGGCCGAGTGTCCGGGTCACTTTGGGCACCTCGAGCTTGCCAAGCCCATGTTTCATATTGGGTTTATGAAAACTGTGCTCAGCATCATGCGCTGTGTTTGCTTCAATTGCTCTAAAATTCTGGCCGACGAGGTACCTAAATCGACCCACTCATTATTTGTTTGAGTGCACTTATTGAGTTTGGAATCGCCGTAGTTTCATGTTGGCTGAAGCTGTTTGCCTATAGAAGGATTATAAACTCCACAGGATTTCGAAATGATAGATTTTCCTAAGCTAATATACTTTTTTGATCGGCAAACAATAATTTTATTGATGACAGTAGGCATAGCCCAAGTACGTGGAACATATACAAGAGCACAAAATTCTGTAACCAAAAAAATGAAAAGAAAATGAGGGGGGATTATTTAACTGAAACAAACATAAAGTGAACACGATTGTTGCCGCATGATCTTCCTGAATCTTTATCTAAAAGGGGTATGGATTGTGAAATAGGACAAACAATGCAGCTCATTGCAAGGATCAAACGTACCTATAAAAAAAAATTGGAAGGATCAAACGTACAACCATCAGAATCATGACGGACTAGAATGGCAAAATAGCTTAGATTTTTTGTTGGTTCGAAATTTCTTTTGTTGGTTGCCTGACTGGTCCAAGGTTACCAGAGATTCTCTCTTTGGTCCTTAGTTGTTTCTTAGATGGTGTGAACTACGGGGAGGTTTGGATAATGATTTGAGTTGAGTTGAGTTGAGATAGGATGAGATGAAAGATGAAAGTTGAATAGAATATTGTTAGAATATTATTTTTTAATATTATTATTGTTTTGGGATTTGAAAAAGTTGAATTGTTTATTATATTTTGTGTGAAAATTTGAAAAAGTTGTAATGATTAGATGAGATAAGTGGAGATGAGTTTGGAGGACTTTTGTATCCAAACCGAGCCGTCTTACCCATCTGCTCCTTTTTGAGAGTAGAACTTAAAAGGTTTGTTATATCTAATCAGTTTGCTTATGGGAGCATTTCACAGATTCCAACTAATTCTAATGTGCCATAGATTTTTAGCTTTTACATTTCCATTTGGCTTGTATCCTTGCAGGAAGACCACAAGTTTAAGCAAGCATTGAAAATAAAGAATCCCAAAAATAGACTAAAAAAAATATTGGATGCCTGCAAGAACAAAACCAAATGTGAAGGTGGTGATGAACTTGAGGTTCAAGGTCAAGATTCTGAAGAACGGGTCAAAAAGAGTCGTGGTGGTTGTGGTGCTCAGCAGCCAAAGCTCACTATTGAAGGTATGAAAATGATTGCAGAGTACAAGGCGCAAAGGAAGAAAAGTGATGATCAAGAACAACTTCCTGAACCTGTGGAAAGGAAACAGACACTTACAGCAGAGAGGGTAACTCATTCTGTGTGCAAGATGCTACTGCCTTCGTTTTAAAGTAATTGTTTGATGATGCTAAAATTTTGTTAAATGTATTGCAGGTTCTTAATGTCCTGAAGAGAATAAGTGATGAAGACTGCCAACTGTTGGGCTTGAATCCGAAATATGCCCGTCCAGACTGGATGATTCTACAAGTCCTTCCGATTCCTCCACCTCCTGTTAGACCCTCTGTGATGATGGATACCTCCTCCAGAAGTGAGGCAAGCTTCTTCTTCTGCTGTTTTCCCCCCTCTGAATTTCACTGGATACCTACCTGGCTTCAGTGGTTGATATTAGTGTGTGTCATTGAAGTAATTATAGCAGCTGGGGGTGTTCGATTCTCCTTATGGTGTGAGGTGGGTTCTGACTTAATGTTTTCAAGTGCAGGATGATTTGACTCATCAGTTGGCGATGATTATAAGGCACAATGAGAATCTGAGAAAACAAGAGAGAAATGGGGCACCCGCACATATCATTTCAGAGTTTGCACAGTTGTTGCAGTTCCATGTAGCCACATATTTCGACAATGAGTTGCCTGGACAGCCAAGGGTATGGTTGCTAAAACATATAGACATGTCTCCTGGACATATGATTTTATACTTCTGCTGATGCATCTCTTTACCATACAGGCTACCCAGAGATCAGGGAGACCTATTAAATCCATATGTAGTAGGCTTAAGGCAAAGGAAGGTCGGATTAGAGGTAACTTGATGGGAAAACGTGTGGATTTTTCTGCACGAACTGTTATTACTCCAGATCCAAACATCAATATAGATGAATTAGGAGTACCGTGGAGTATTGCCTTAAATCTCACATACCCAGAGACTGTTACTCCATATAACATTGAAAGGTTCGTCTACTTTTTATTTCTTTCAAATATTCTCAACTTCACTTATACTCTGATCTCTCTCTCTCTCTCTCTCTCTCTCTCTCTCCCCCCCCCCCTCTTTATTTTTTGCTAGTTGCTACTGAGCTGTTTTCCCGCTTTTCCGTTTCAATGGAACAGATTGAAGGAGCTTGTTGAATATGGGCCCCATCCTCCACCTGGTAAAACTGGTGCCAAGTATATCATTAGGGATGATGGGCAAAGGCTAGATCTCCGTTACTTGAAGAAAAGTAGTGATCACCATCTGGAGCTTGGATATAAGGCATTGTCTTATATTCTAAATGCTTTTTAACTCGGTCTATAGCTCTTCATACCAGTCTCAAGTTCCATTCTCATGGTTGCAGGTGGAGCGGCATTTGAATGATGGAGACTTTGTACTCTTTAATCGTCAACCTAGTCTTCATAAAATGTCTATCATGGGGCATAGAATCAAGATTATGCCATACTCAACTTTCCGTCTAAATCTGTCTGTTACTTCGCCATACAATGCTGATTTTGATGGCGATGAAATGAACATGCATGTTCCTCAGTCATTTGAAACTAGAGCAGAGGTGTTGGAGCTAATGATGGTGCCTAAATGCATTGTTTCTCCTCAATCAAATCGTCCTGTTATGGGAATAGTCCAGGATACGCTTTTAGGGTGCCGTAAAATCACTAAGAGGGACACACTTATATCTAAGGTAAGAGTGAGGGATGCATTATTGTGTTTGCTTTATATGATCATTTTCTATTGAACCTTTTGGGAGTCTAATCTCTACTGGTTTCTGCAGGATGTTTTCATGAACATCTTGATGTGGTGGGAGGATTTTGATGGGAAAATTCCTGCTCCTGCAGTTTTGAAGCCAGGGCCATATTGGACTGGAAAACAGGTTTTCAATCTTATTATACCAAAACAGATAAATCTCACACGAACTTCTGCCTGGCACATGGAGTCAGAAACTGGGTTCATAACTCCAGGGGACACTCAAGTCAGAATTGAAAGGGGGGAGCTACTTGCTGGAACTCTTTGCAAAAAGACTCTTGGGACATCTACTGGGAGTCTTATACATGTTATTTGGTATGTAAGTTAAAAATATAGTTTTGCACTCAGATTTTCAGGTGATAGTATATTTAGTCTGGTTTAAACTTGAAGAGTTTTTAATTTGCAGCGGAACTATGGCGAGGCATTTCATTTTTTTACTGAGACTTTCCAAAAATGACATTTTCTTTTTTCTTTTGAAGCTATACCAAGCAAATAACTGTGGGGAAAGTTTTCTTTTCATAATGCTAACAATGAGTTATTTCTATCTGTTCTAAAGAATCATGATTTTACTTCTGCTGTTGGAAGTTTGAATGTCACAGATAAAATCGTACTGTTTGGTTCTGTAAATGTTTTTTGTAATTACTCCTTATTTCTTTCTATGGTTAAAATGTGTTCGGCTGTGCAGGGAAGAGGTTGGTCCAGATGCAGCTCGCAAGTTTCTGGGTCATGTGCAGTGGCTGGTTAATTATTGGCTTTTGCAGAATGGTTTTAGCATTGGGATTGGAGATACAATTGCTGATGCAACAACAATGGAAACAATTAATGAAACTATTTCTAAAGCAAAAAATGAAGTGAAAGAACTTATTAGGAAAGCTCAAGGAAAGGAGCTAGAACCTGAACCTGGACGTACTATGATGGAGTCATTTGAGAACAAAGTTAACCAGGTCTGAAGTCAAATTTCTTTTCCATTTTTTGGCTGCTTCATGACAAATCTAACTTAAATATATCTGCTGTTTTCAGACGTTGAATAGGGCCCGTGATGATGCTGGAAGTAGTGCCCAAAAGAGTCTATCTGAGAGCAACAATCTCAAGGCTATGGTTACTGCAGGATCCAAAGGTAGTTTCATCAACATATCACAGATGACTGCTTGTGTGGGGCAGCAGAATGTTGAGGGTAAGCGAATCCCATATGGGTTCATAGATCGGACGTTGCCCCATTTCACCAAAGATGATTATGGGCCAGAAAGTCGTGGGTTTGTCGAGAACTCGTACCTGCGTGGGCTAACCCCACAAGAGTTCTTTTTTCATGCCATGGGTGGTAGGGAAGGTCTTATTGATACTGCAGTGAAGACTTCTGAAACTGGGTACATCCAGAGGCGACTTGTGAAGGCTATGGAAGATATTATGGTCAAATATGATGGGACAGTACGGAACTCTTTGGGTGATGTTATCCAATTTCTGTATGGGGAAGATGGTATGGATTCTGTCTGGATAGAAACACAGAGGCTGGATTCTTTGAAAATGAAAAAAACAGAATTTGAGCGAGTTTTCAGGTACGAGTTTGATGATGAACAGTGGAACCCGGATTACATGATGCAAGAACACATTGAAGACTTGAAAACCATCAGAGAGTTCCGCAATGTGTTTGATGCCGAAGTTCAAAAACTTGAAGCTGATAGATACCAACTTGGAGCAGAGATTGCCACCACTGGTGATAATTCTTGGCCATTGCCTGTCAACCTTAAGAGGCTTATATGGAATGCACAGAAGATCTTTAAAATTGACCCTCGAAGGCATTCTGATATGCATCCGATGGAAATTGTGGAAGCTGTTGATAAGCTCCAGGAGAGGCTAAAGGTTGTACCAGGTGATGATTTGTTGAGTGTCGAAGCCCAGAAGAATGCTACCCTCTTCTTTAGTATTTTGCTACGTAGTACATTTGCTAGTAAGAGGGTATTGGAGGAGTACAAGCTTACTCGGGAAGCATTTGAGTGGGTTATTGGTGAAATAGAGTCACGCTTCCTACAGTCGCTTGTAGCACCTGGGGAAATGATTGGATGTGTTGCTGCCCAATCTATTGGTGAGCCTGCCACACAGATGACTCTTAACACCTTCCACTATGCTGGTGTCAGTGCAAAGAATGTCACTCTTGGTGTTCCCAGGTTGAGGGAAATCATTAATGTAGCTAAAAGGATCAAAACACCTTCTCTCTCAGTGTACCTGAAGCCTGAAGTTTGTAGAACTAAGGAGAGGGCAAAAAATGTTCAATGTGCTTTGGAATACACTACTCTCCGAAGTGTAACTCAAGCCACAGAGGTATGGTATGACCCAGATCCTATGAGCACAATAATTGACGAGGATGTTGATTTTGTCAGATCCTATTATGAAATGCCTGATGAAGAGGTTGCCCCTGAAAAAATCTCCCCTTGGTTGCTTCGCATAGAGTTGAATCGTGAAATGATGGTGGATAAGAAGTTGAGTATGGCTGACATTGCTGAGAAGATCAACCTTGAATTCGATGATGATTTGACTTGTATATTCAATGATGACAATGCTGAAAAATTGATACTTCGCATCCGTATCATGAATGACGAAGCTCCAAAAGGGGAGCTGCAGGATGAATCTGCTGAAGATGATGTTTTCCTGAAGAAGATTGAGAGTAATATGCTGACAGAGATGGCTCTTCGAGGTATCCCAGATATCAATAAAGTGTTTATCAAACAGTGTAAGATAAACAAGTTTGATGAGAATGACGGATTTAAGCCGGAACAAGAGTGGATGTTGGATACTGAAGGTGTCAATCTATTGGCAGTTATGTGTCATGAAGACGTTGATGCGAGGAGGACCACAAGCAATCACTTGATTGAAGTTATTGAAGTTCTCGGAATCGAGGCAGTTCGTCGGTCCTTGCTGGATGAATTGCGGGTTGTTATATCTTTTGACGGATCTTATGTGAATTACCGCCATTTGGCTATCCTGTGTGATACAATGACCTATCGTGGCCATTTAATGGCCATCACCCGTCATGGCATCAATCGAAATGATACTGGACCGATGATGAGATGCTCGTTTGAAGAAACAGTGGACATTCTTCTTGATGCTGCAGTGTATGCTGAAACAGATTATTTGAGGGGTGTTACTGAAAACATAATGTTAGGTCAGCTTGCACCAATTGGCACTGGGGACTGTGCCTTGTATCTCAATGATGAGATGTTGAAGAATGCTATTGAACTCCAGCTACCTAGTTATATGGATGGTTTGGATTTTGGCATGACACCTTCCCACTCTCCAGTCTCCGGAACTCCCTATCATGAGGGCTTGATGTCTCCAAGTTATTTGCTGAGCCCAAATCTCCGACTGTCACCCATTACAGATGCTCAGTTTTCTCCTTATGTTGGTGGAATGGCATTTTCTCCGGCTTCATCTCCAGGCTACAGCCCATCATCTCCTGGCTACAGTCCATCATCCCCAGGATATAGTCCTACATCCCCTGGATATAGTCCCACCTCTCCCGGCTATAGCCCCACTTCCCCTACCTATAGTCCTAGTTCTCCGGGTTATAGTCCAACCAGTCCTGCCTATTCACCTACAAGTCCATCTTACTCACCCACCTCTCCCAGCTATAGCCCCACATCTCCTAGCTACAGCCCTACCTCTCCCAGCTATAGCCCTACTTCTCCCACTTACAGCCCAACATCGCCGAGCTATAGCCCCACTTC
Source organism: Pterocarya stenoptera (assembly GCA_003123785.1). Taxonomy (NCBI): domain Eukaryota; kingdom Viridiplantae; phylum Streptophyta; class Magnoliopsida; order Fagales; family Juglandaceae; genus Pterocarya; species Pterocarya stenoptera. Next base: position 32,159 of record QEOT01123494.1, read on the forward strand.
ACCGGCTTACAGCCCCACTTCACCTGCGTACAGCCCCACTTCACCTGCGTACAGCCCCACTTCTCCATCCTACAGCCCCACTTCTCCATCCTACAGCCCAACTTCTCCTTCTTACAGCCCGACCTCACCTTCCTACAGCCCGACCTCACCCTCATACAGCCCCACATCTCCATCATACAGCCCTACCTCACCAGCCTATAGCCCCACATCACCAGGTTACAGTCCAACTTCTCCAAGCTATAGCCCAACCTCACCTAGCTATAGCCCTACATCTCCCAGTTATAATCCTCAGTCTGCTAAATATAGCCCTTCACTGGCATACTCACCAAGCAGTCCAAGATTGTCCCCATCCAGTCCATATAGCCCTACATCTCCGAATTACAGGTATGCCAGGTTGCAATATATTCCTACTGATTGTTTTTGTTGTACCATATGTGCTTAACTATGGTAGCTGCTGATTGGAATTGTTCTTTACATTTCAAAATTACATCTTCGGCTGCAGCTGTAGCTGAATTGTCCCATCTTATCCTGATGAGTGTTTTGTGCTTGATTTTCCATTACTATTGTTATTTATATTCAGGCCTTCTAATATGCTATAAACTTCCCATTTCTGTTGCAGTCCAACATCGCCTTCATATTCACCAACATCCCCATCTTATTCTCCATCAAGCCCAACATACAGTCCCAGCAGGTAAGTTTACTATTTTGTAGATAGTGTTCTTGGTCTTCTTTCCACCTTTCTTCCAGTACCATCTGTAGCTTGCTTTTCTGTGTGTGTTACTTTCTGCAGCCCTAGCATTTAAGATAATGATTATAGAATGTACTTATCAAATCATGGGTTGTTTGCATGGTCAAAATTTTTGATTTAAGGGATGTTTAATTTAGTTTTATATGTTTTGAGCTTGGTCCGAGATCAGTTTCAGTGAGAAGTTATGATAAAAAAAAAAGTTGGTTTTAAATGCCCAGAGAGAATATTCTATTGTTATTGTTGTGAAGTTGATCTTTGAGTATGGAATAGTTAAATTATCAAAGTTGGATACGTGTTGCAACCCTGTCTGTTTTACTATTTTAAGATCTTGCAAATCCTGTCTATTGGCGTTCTGTTGTTCTGGTAGAGGATTGGCATACATCTTTTCGTTTGGGTGTTAAATATTTTCATTTTTTTTTTCCTCTTTCTAGTCCATACAACTCTGGAGTGAGTCCGGACTACAGCCCAAGTTCACCACCATACAGGTAAAGTGAAAAACCATCATAGTTCCTGAGATAACTCTTGCAAGCTTTTTATTGAAATAATAGGCACCAATATGCTTCTTTCATCTCTCTGTCTCATGCAGTCCAAGTGCGGGGTACTCACCAAGCCAACCTGGGTACTCTCCATCATCTACCAGCCAGTATACTCCACAAATGAGCAATAAAGATGATAGGAGTGACAAAGATGACAGGAGCACTCGTTAAGTTGTATCATTGATTGCTTGAATGAAAGCAAAGGTCAAATTCTTTTTCAAGCTCTCATCTCATTGATGTTAATCAATCAAAAATAATACGAAAAGTCTTCTTCATGCTCCCTATTCTTTAAGAATTTAGACCACTGTTGTCCATTCGTTTCTGTTCTGGCTGGAATTAGATAGTAAGTGGTCATTTTATACTTGCCTCAGATCATGCTTTGGGGGTTTGCCTTGTTTATCAGGATTCTTTTCCACTTACTGTCGATTCCTGTAGTTTTTATGTTTTTTTACCAAGTAGCTTTGGATGTATGAAACATCTATGTACGTACTGTTGTTCAGTTCTTACGTGAAACTTAAATTTTGTATGTGGTTGTTTCTAAAAAAGCCGAGTGAGGCCAATTTAACTAAATTTGAAGTAGTAGAAAGAGCTAAACATATGGTTCTTGTATGCACCGTATGAGGGAAGAAAAAAACATCTCTCTCGGACTAAGAGAAGGAAGTAGTCTGGGTTGCGTTCGGGTAGTGAGGTTTTTTCAGGTATTCTGTGAATAGTAGTGAAAAAGTAATGGTAGAATATTAAATAGTAGTGAATAGTAATAAAAAGTAGGTGAAAAGTAATAATAAAATAATAAATAGTTCAGAATACCTGAGGTACTCTCAATACTCAAATTATATGATCAGTTGGTTCTTGGTTCTTTGGCCTCTGTGATCTATTTTTTTGTGCCAGATTATCACTTGGCCCAGTCATGATCTATTTGGTTTGATTTATTGTTACTTCATAATTCATATAAATAAAAATGGTTTTATTTACTAATCTGAGGAGGTATTTTGGGGATGGATCTGAGTTTATGGGGGTCCCAGGCTGACTTGTGCTTCATTTTTATATATTTGCAGATGTCAGAACAGGGGCCTGTCGATGTGTGCAAAGTATAATATCTTTTGAACGGAGATGCCATTTCAGCTTGTATTCATATTTCAATTGTACCTGTGTTTTATACCCTAGTGCTTTTAACGGACATCCTAGTAAAGATGGAGTAGACTGCATGCATGCTGAGCCTCAGTATTAGTGCAAATAGTCATTATTGTATTGGGGAGCAAAACCCATTCGATTAGTGTAATAAATATATATATGGAATCGGTTATCTTTCAAGTAGGAATATCACTTTTTGAGTGTGTCAATACCAATTCTACTATTATTATGCTCAAGATTGTGGGTGACATGGTGTTTCCACCTCAAATTGCTCTCTGCTTTTATAATCCAAATATACTTGAGATCATATTTCTAGCCTTATCTTAGAATATCATGCCATTAAAATTAATGTTTATAAAATTAATGAAAATATTCGTAATTAACTTTATAAGCGATTTAGGTACATTTTTACTAAACAATAAACAATTTTTTTATAATAGCATTGCTTTTTAACAAAGCTTTATAATTAAAAAACTCCACTGTGAAAAACACTATTTCTTACTAGGCATTAAGAGTAGGGGTGACTTTTCTTCCTTTCATACGATGCTATGTTATTAAAATTGTTTACATGAACATTGTTAATTTTTAATGATGTGTTATCTAGTTATAGGATACGAGTACTACGTGTGACACAATAATATTCTTAGACCATTTAACAAATACTTGAGCTTTTAAAATTGTTAAAGATTTTTTTCAAACTACTAATTAAATTATCATGTGTTGTTTAAATATATGATAAATACATCGTATTTCTAATAAAGATAAATAGTGTAGCGGCGGCATTGCTATGGCTTGGGGACCGAGTCAGGTGAGGCGCACATCTGAAGGGGGAAATAGGAGAGAGAGGGAAAGTGGGGGGCTAGGAAAAATGGACATGTGGCACATTGATAGCGAGCCACATTAGTGTATGTGGGATCCCTTTGTGTCTTTAGCAACCCTCTTAACAAGATGAGTAGTGCCAGATGTAGCCCGAGAACCCATCGAAAAGGCAAAAAGTGTTTTTTTATTTTTCATTTTTTTTTTCATGTGTTTTTTTAATCATAAACATTTTGTAAAAAAAATAAAAAATTCACAAAATTATTAAAAAATACTTCCCTAAGTAAAAAAAAAAGAAGAAGCTGTCGGGACACAAATTCGAGTCCCAAAGCATTTCTCTTAACAAGATAAGCATGGTTAGTTTACCATTAACGATGTTGGAGCTTGGATTCCAATTTCTGAAATTCTATTTTATACCACCAAAATAGTTTACACTAACCTTTATTTATTTGTTTATTGCACAAAATTAGCTATTTTAATACACGAGATCTAAACATTATTCAATGCATGATGATCAGCTAGCTTAAGGAATGGGGTTTGATTTAGTCTCCAAGCATTAATTATTTGCTGTCCCAAGTGATCATCGACAAAGGAAAAAAGATGAGCAAATAAAACATGATACAAACGAAAAAACAAATAACCTGCTTACAAATAAACAAACAAATTATAAATAAAAGACACCCTTTGAAGGACGTTGCTGTCCCAACCAACGACTGGTACGTACAATTCGATCTGCAAACAGCTCAGTGCCGCCTTGTGCTTGCTAGCTCTTGATGCATGCTGTATTAATTAAATTCTGGCCGGCAATATTAATCTAAGATACCAATGATGCATTAATTCTACCAATGCTCTTTCTTTATGGTTATTAGATTCCTGATCTCTTTTTTTCCATCCCAGTCCACATTATCTCATGACTGTCAAAATCTCTCATGCCATCTTTTCCTGAACTTCGAATGTTATAAATATATATGATATAGCTACAGATGCTGCATGCAACAGATCATGGTTCTTGGAGCTGAGCAGTACTGAGCAGCGTGAGATTTTCTTCAAGAGCATCTCGATCGGGCGAGTATTTTTTATTGATACATCAATGAAGAAACCATCAAAACTGAGAAGGAATTTGTTTAAGTTTCTAATGGTACCGCATGCAGCATCTGCTGTAAATTTCCAGTTCCAGAGCCCATCTCTTAGCCCTGCAAAAATATCTGTTGGTGCAGGCAGATCATCAGGATCCTCCGGTACTAGTCCTTTCGTTTCCATAATCCCTCCAGAGGTTCGAAGAAAGAAGAAGAATGGAAGCTTTGACGCACGAGAGCCCACCTCCCCAAAAGTCTCGTGCATGGGCCATGTCAAGAAGACGACGTCCAGCAATCCTAAGCGCCGGGTTTCATCACTTCCGCCACAACCACAAGCAACCATGCGCGACGTTTCTTGTCCCAACAATGTGGTTAAGATAAAAAAGTTGATCAAGCAGCAAGAAGTTGTTAAGATTGATTGTTTCGTGGGACGAAAGCGAGGTGGGAAACGTCCCGATGGCTCCAGCTGCCGTGAAAAGCCAAGGGCTCCAGAACAAGTACAGACGCCACGGCCTTCTTTGGGTCAGATAAAGCGGTTTTCAAACGCTCGCGGTGCCCTTTCCAGCTTTGACTGGAGAATTCAGGGTGCAGCGGTGGTTCCAGCCGATTTCAAGGAAGATCAAAGGAGACGAAGCGTCTGATCATGCCAAGAAATTTTAGGAAAATAAATTCACAACATGACAAATGTAAAATTCCTTATATTATAATATAGATCTCGACGTATCAATCATGTCAATTTATAAACATATTATTTTTGTAAACTATTAACAATAATCTCTGACTCACTTTATTACACCTTTTGGCTGTGTCAAACGGATCCTTATAAAATGGACGTGATTGTACGTACCAGGTTAACCATTCTCTTGTAATCTCTTATTGATTTCTTAAGGGAAACAAATATATATATACTAGGGATCTAGAGAGAAGAAACTATGAAACTATTTGATCACTAATTATCGAAATTAAAAATACTACTTATCATTTTTCTAATTGTCATTATATATCATAATTTTCTTCATTCTTGATGTAGTATTAAATTTTTAAAAGAAAACAAGTAAATAAAAATAAATTATTTTTTGATATTTTGATGTGATATCAAGAGATGAGGAGATTATTAAATAACAATATTACTCCTAAAAATTATCTTCTTAAAACAAGATATAAAAGAAATGGTAATTTACTATATATATTATGCTTCTTAATTCAGTTATATGATATACTTGCATTTCGTGAATTCGTTCTTGAGAAGAAAATTTTATTTTGGAAAGCGAAAAGGAAAAAATTATAACGATTGACATATATAATTGGGTTTTACTTTTTTTTTTTTACTAGTTAAAAAATTAATTTCATTCTTGAGATCGTTGTCGACCGAGATCATTCGATGTTCTGTACACGTACTGGCTTGGTATTGTCACGAGTGCCTTTTGGGGGTGGGGGGGTAAGGCTTGAGGGGGATGGGTCAGTCATGAGGGAAGCAACGGTATTAACAGTTACTAAAAGGGAATGATAACAACTACTGGAAGGGAAGGAAGAAGGAGAACACGGTGCGTTCTGATTCAATGAAATGATGAGTTTCATTGAAAGTAAATGTAAGGCGTGGCATGCGTTTAATGTGTTGTAAAGGTGCGTTTTGTATGAATTGTCAAACGGGGCGTTTTGTTTTTCTTATAAGAACAATTCTCGCATGATGAATATAAATGGGAAGAGTGTTGTGAAGGGGCATTAAAAGTCTTGTAGAGAATTTTCTTTGGAGGTTGAGAATTCCTCGAAAATTCTCTCCAAGATTTCTAATTGAATCTTGTTTCGCTCTTGGCATCTTGCATTTCTTGTTTCTGTGTTTTTGGGTTAACTTAGTAGCATTATGGGAGGAGGATTGAAGGCAGTTCCTGACAATTGGTTTCATATTGAAGATGATCCTACAATGGCAGATGAAAGTGGTTAATGGGCATAAAATTAGTAGTGGAGGCAGCTAAATTGAAAATTATCAAAGACAAGACTGCAGGTGAAAGTGGCTACTAGGGATAAAATTAGTCAAGGAAGATGCGAAGAGTTATCAAAATTCAAGGGACTGAATTTTTAGTTCCTTTTCATGTATTAACTCTTGGGGGTTGTCACATTGTACTGGGGTTCCAATGACTTAAAACATTAGGTCCTATCAAGTAAGACTTTACAAATATGCCAACGTAGTTCATGGTAGAAGGGAGGAGTCTTTCTTTGCAAGGGTTGTACTCTGAGGGTGTGGCAGTGGAAGCAAGTGAAAATTTATTGAAGTCTTCCTTTGTGAGGAAGCAAGGGTGGCTATTACAATTAGTAGCTATGGAAGAGAGTGGGAAAACTACTATGGTATAGAATGAAGTGGAAAAGGTGCTTCAGGAATTCCAAATGGTGTTTGAGGAACCAGTGGGACTGCCACCACCTAGATCATCATCTTTTGTTGAAGGAAGGGATTGCACCTATGTCAGTCAAGCCCTGTCAATACCCTCACTATTAGAAGTCTGAGATTGAAAAGATAGTACATGATTCGTTGAAAAATGGAGTTATAATGCCCAATCAGATTCCATTCTCCTTACCAGTGCTACTAGTGAAGAAAGCTGATGGGAGTTGGATGATGTGTATGGACTACCGAGCCCTTAATCAAGAAACCATCATAGACAAATTTTCTATACCTTTTATTGATGAGTTGCTTGATGAGATTTATGGTTCTAAGATCTTTTCTAAGCTTGATTTAAGGTTAGGCGATCATCAAATATGTGTGAAGGAGGAAGATATATCTAAAACAATATTTAGAACTCATAAGAGTCACTATGAGTTTTTGGTGATGCCATTTGGACTCACAAATGCACCTGTCACATTCCAATGACTGATGAATGAGGCATCTAAGTTTTTGTTGACCATCTCACACACCTAAGATCAGTATTGACAGTTTTGAAACAACATACTTTATATGCTAAGAGGTCCAAATGTAGGTTTGGGGGTGACAGAAGTTGACTACTTGGCCATATTATTTCTGGTTGTGGGGTGATGGCAGATCTAGCAAAGATTTCCTCCATTCTGGATTGGCCTATGCCCTTACGGGGTTTCTTAGGTTTCACAGGCATTATAGAAAGTTCATCAGAAACTATGGTTCAATAGCATCTCCACTAACTTTGTTATTAAAAGAAATTCTTTTCTGTGGTTTGAAGAACCTACCAGGTCTTTTATGTAGTTGAAGAAGACCATGACTCAGTCTCCTGTGTTGAGGCTGCCTAGTTTTCCAAGGGGTTCACAATTGAATGTGATGCATCTGGAGTGAGGTTGGGGCTTGTTCTCATGCAAGATGGTCAACTAATAGCCTTTTTCAGTAAGGCTTTGAAAGGGAAAACACTACTCTTGTTGACCTATGAGAAGGAATTACTAGCATTGGAGTGTGCAGTGGACATGTGGAGGCCCTATTTGTTGGGTCAGACTTTTAAAATTAAAACTTACCAATGGAGAAATGGCTAGTAGTGTTATATAACCCTTCTGCCATTGGCAACCAATTACTCCATTCCTTTGGCAGAAGAGTGACCTACTGTTGTCACTCTCAAGAGAGAATTTGCAGAACTCTCAACAAAAGATGAAGATGGTTGCAAAAAGCAAGAGGACTAAGAGGTCTTTGGAGGTAGGCGACTTGGTGCTCTTAAGATTACAACCTTATAGATAGAAATTGGTGGCAATGCATTATAACATGAAATTAGCACCGAGATATTATGGGCCTTTTCAAGTAACTGGGAGGATTGGGATTGTGGCATACAAGCTGAACTTACCTTCCACATCCAAAATTCATCCAATTTTTCATGTGTCCTATTTGAAGAAGAAGTTGGGTGAACAGATCTCCACTCTACCTACTTTACCACTGGATCATGAAGGTAACATTCAATCTGAACCTAAGGTAATTCTTGAAAGGCGAATGAAGAAGGTTGGCAACTATTGATGTCGTGTTTCATAGCTCAAGCAACATCGTGAGGCCTAAGCTTCCCGTCTCCTACGACAAAGAGGAGAGGAGACTCCGGTGACTTTCGAGGTCACTCCGATGCCAAAGTCAGTGACAATTCTATGGAGAGAGTGCAGAAAACATAGAATGAAAGAGTGCTAGCGTTCGAGTGAGAGTCCCTATCGCCCGTAGAAGGGATGACTCTTATTTATACCTAATCCAGATTCCGTTACCGAGGAGGATTGTGGTGTGTCAGGTGTTAGACCTATTGCTACTCATTTTCCTGTCGGCCACAATGTCAGTTCGCGGTCTAGGCCGTTGGGGAAGTTTGTGAGCCGTACTAGGTCTGTCCTGCAGCCACCCTCCTGCCAGTGTAGGGTGTCTATTGCGGGTGAGCCGTACCTTGCACGTGGGACTTGTCGTTGCATGCTGGGTCCCTGACACATGCATTGATAGGGCTTGGAGGGTTGCCGACCCCAGGACACTCCGCTTGGTTTCCCTGACCCCATGTCACTAGGGCTCCCGAGCCGAAGATGTGGGTCCCTGGTCCTTTGGCCCAGGGGGCTGGGCCCCTCCCGGCCTTGTCCTTCTTGGGCTTTAGGCCTTTCATATACGGGTTCAACGACTCGTCCTTCCTGGGCCTGAGCCTAGGCCCTTCTGGGAAGGGTCCTCCCTCACAGTACCATGCGAATTCCTATCACGTGCACATGTTGAGAATTCAAAATGTCTTTACTCTTGATTCTGCCCGTTCAGCTTCAACCAGTTCAGCTCCCCAAGGCTAGTATCCTGCACAATAAATGCTTTTTCTCATGTCCTGTGAGTGTCTCGTCTCCTGACAATTGATTGGACGTGCCGGTTGCTTTTGTCTCCTCGTCCCAGCGCCTCATTGGTTTGTGCCTCCCACGCGCTTGACGTGACGGCTCCTGGTATCCACGTGGCTCTTGCTGGCGTCATCGTTGTTAAGGTCGCTTCGCCTTCCTTGCGTCGTCCATCCTTTCCTGACTATAAAACCCCTTTTCCCCTTTCTTCTTCCTCTCCTTGCTCACTTACAGTTTCTCTCAAGTTCTTTCTCTTCTCCTGCCGTCGTGCTCCTTCGTCCACTTCTCCTCCAATCTTTAGTCTACTGTCTCGTCGAGTTCCTCCGCTTCTCTTCCCCAAGTCCTTCCATTTCTTCTCCCCGTCACTTTTGGCACCAAAAGCTAGTTCTGTTCCTCCATATTTCGGTGGGAGACGTTGGGTTTCCTCAGTTACCGCAACTGACCTCAGGGCAATCCGTTCCAAATACTAGATTCCCCATTCCCTGGTCTTGGAGATGCCTTGGAGCGAGCATGATGTGAACTCCTACGGCACTGCAACGAGGACGACTCTCTTCCAGTTGATGTTTGCCAACGACCTTCGCCTCCCATTCTGTTGGCCGGTCTGAGAGGTTTTACATTACCTAGGACTAGCCTCATCGCAGCTTCATCCCAATGCGTGGTGCCTCTTGATTTCCAGTTGTCTCATTTATCGGATGGTACTAAGAAAGACCCCCGAAGAATATCCAGACCTGACACCCCGGGAATTCTTTTACACATACCGGCTTGTCTCTCGACCGGGGAACGAGGTCAACTTCCAGGCTCGTTCTTCGAGCCGAAAGATTGCTTCACTTGAGGGGCATCACAAGAGCATAAAGGAATAGTCCCTGAAGTTCTTCTTCGTGTCGGGCCCGGGTTGGGAATATCCTGAAGGGGAAGAGGCTCATAAGGGGGACCCCATGTCTGCGGAGAGCCTAGAACTTACCCTCAATCGGAGGGAAGAAACCTGGTACGAGATGGTGACGACCTAGGTGAGGGCCCACCTGGACGAGTCGCAGACGGACGTGATCCTTTCTGACAGGAACATTTGTGCTTACTTATCTGCGCCTGATCGCTTATATGCTGTTGGGAGAAACTTCTTAGGTAACTTCCCACCTCCCGAGACCTGGCCCTCTCGCAGAAAACGCGCCTCACATCCCTTTACTCAATAGGCCAAGCGATAGAAGGTGGGCCATGATTCTCCCCCGCGAAGCAGTTGGGCCACGAGTTCTACTCCTTCTGGGGGTCGAGTTCGGGAATCTGGGAGCCGTCCCCAAATGCCTCGCGACCGGGAGTCCGTGCACATTGAGATCCTGGTCCCCTCAACATGGGGGACGAAGTCATTCCCCAGGGGTTCCGGCTCTGCCACTAGTCCCTCTGCTCCATCCAACGCTTGACCTATCGAACCTTCCCAGCACCCGTTGCTTCCTTCTGCGGAAGACTTTGATGACTGCAACCTCCAGGCGGCGTTTTTTGCCTCGCTGGCACATCCCTTCCCCCATGTGCCTACCTCTTTCGAGGCTTTTACTTCTTTTGATGATACTCTTCTGGAGGAGAGTGTAGGTGAGGGCCAACAAGCAGGTCCGTCGGCTGGGGCAAAAGACCCAAGGCAGGCTCCCTCTCAAGACTCGACTCAAGGAGATGTCGAGGTTGAGTGGGGTGAGATAACCCCTGAGCCCTGGTCCCAAGAGGATGAGGCGAGCCCTTCACAGGAAGGTGAGACAACTCGTAGGGACGACGAGACGACACCAGAACCTGCATCAAGGGCAGCAGAGCCAAGCCTTCCCGAAACCTCACCTCATGGTGGCGCTCCAGGCTATGAAGGCGCCTCGTCCCCAGAACTCGAATCACGGGAGGCAGTGCAAGCCCTTCTCGGGCTGCTAGTCCCGGAGGGGGGTGGGCAGAGTTCGTATCCCACTACGTGGGGGGAGGGGGGAGATGGAGAAGGTGATCAGGGTGTGAGGTCAGGCCCCAAAGCTCCTCCTACTGTAGCCTAGAGCTCGGCTGATGATCCCCCCGGTCATTGACCTAAGCGATGATGACGAATCTAGAGCTTCAACCCCCGTGGCGCCCTAGGAGTGTAACGAGACCTGGGGATCCCTTCCTAATTTTTCTTGGCAGCTAGCAGTTGCCGGTCCATCATCTTCTTCTGGGGCGGAGGGACGCATGCCCCTACCTTGACCTTAGAGAAAGCTCGTGTAGATGCTTCTGAGCGAGTAAGAGAGATGCTGTGACCCCTGTTTGCCCAGGTATGCTCAACTTCCTCCGGGGCGGAGCAGTTGCAAGCCCCAACCTTAGCTCTCAGCCATTGCCATTCACGAATTCACTCTCTTCTTCCTTTTTGCAGGCCGTGGACCAACTGTCCATGACGATCGGGGATGAATTGGGAGATTTGGAGGTGGCCAACCGGGAGCTCAGGTCCTTGGGGTGTTTCAGGTATTTCAAAATGAAGCAGTTGGCTCGGAAGATCAAGCACATGAAGACCGAGTGGAAGGACCTCATCAACGAGGTGGAGTTCATGAAGGAACAGAACCGGGACCTGGAGACAGTCGTCGCAAGGTGAAAAGACAAGAAGAAGAAGCTCAAGGGCCTTTTATACGATGCCAACCAGAACTACTTATGCTTAGTGGTGGAGAAGAAGGGGGTTAAAGAGGCTCGCCTAGCTTCCGAGCAGTGCTTGGTCACCCGGGAGGCAGAGCTGGAGGCCGCCCGCCCAGGAACAGCTGGAGGCGGCATGGGAGGAGTTGCAGAAGTCCAAGGAGGAGTTGGAGTTCGCCCGGAGGGAGTTGGGGGAGTCCTGACAGGGCCGAGGCTGGGCCTTAGTAGTTGGTCAGCTCTTGATGTTGTTGCTCGGGAGCTTTAGGCATTCTTAGGAGGCCCAGAACTTGAGGGAACAACTGCGGCGGTCGAGGGTGCGCGTTGGTGAGCTTGCACAGTCGAGGATTCAGAGGAACATCGAGCTTCTGAACTGCAACTCGGAGATTGCCGGCTTGAAGTCTCGACTGGCCGACCTAACCAAGTATTGCCAGGAAGTCTGGCCCTGGGTCGTGGCCTGGTCATACAGCTACCGTGACGGCCTTAAGAGGATGCACTAACACCTATTGCAGCATCCTGAGCTGGACTTAAGTACCTTTCCTTTGTCGTCCCTCCCTCCAGGTCCCAAGGAGCAGGCCTTTGTGAAGAACTTCGGGAAGCCAGGGTATCCTCCCTTTCCCCAGGGCACTCCTCCCCCTCTTCTGTCGTTGTGATTGGCTTAGGCCCTCGACCTTTTATCCCTTCTTTTTGTAATGCCTTGCACGACAGCCCCCCTTTTACACTTTACAATGTACATACTTGATGAATCGATGAACTGAATGAATAAATGTTTGTTTTTTTGGCAACCGTTGTCTTTTTCTCTCTTTCCTTCCATTCTTTTTTTTTTCGGTGGCTCTGGTGAGGGCTCGGGACCTTCCCTGACCTATCTTATTGCGAGTGTAAGGACTCGTCTTTGTTGGGCGAGGAGTCGGTTCGGAGTCCTGGGACTCGGGACCTTATCCCGCAGCGGATCAAGGAACCCGACTTCTTTCGAGTGTACTCGACTTTTTATCGAGTCAAGAGACCCGTCTTCTTGTGAGTGTAAGGATTCGTTTTTGTTGGATGGGGGGTCGGTTCAGAGTCCTGGGACTCAGGACCTTACCCCGCAACAGATCAAGGGACTCGCTTTTTTGCTAGTGTACTTTACTTTTCATTGAGTTAAGAGACCCGTCTTCTTGCGAGTCGAGTGTACTCGACTTTTTATTGAGTCAAGAGACCTGTCTCCTTACTAGTGTAAGGACTCGTCTTTATTAGACGGGGGTTCGGTTCGGAGTCTTGGGACTCAGGACCTTACCCTGCAGCAGATCAAGGGACCCGCCTTCTTGAGAGTGTACTTGACTTTTTATCCAGTCAAGATACCCGTCTTCTTGTGAGTGTAAGGACTCGTCTTTGTTGAACAAGGGGTCGGTTCAGAGTCCTGGGACTCGGGACCTTGCCCCACAGCCGATCAAGGGACCTGTCTTCTTTCGAGTATACTCGACTTTTTATTGAATCAAGAGACCATTTTCTTGTGAGTGTAAGGACTCGTCTTTATTGGACGGGGGGTCAGTTCGGAGTCCTGGGACTCGGAACCTTATCCCGTAACGGATCAAAGGACCCACCTTCTTGCCAATGTACTTGACTTTTTATTGAGTCAAGAGATCCGTCTTCTTGCGAGTTGAGTATACTCGACTTTTTATCAGTCAAGAGACCATTTTCTTGCGAGTGTAAGGACTCGTTTTATTGGATGGGGGGTTGGTTCGTAGTCTTGAGACTCGAGACCTTACCACAGAGCGAATCAAGGGACCCGCCTTCTTGCGAGTGTACTCGACTTTTTATCGAGTCAAGAGACTCGCCTTCTTGTGATTGTAAGGACTCATCTTTGTTGGGCGAGGGATCGATTCAGAGTCCTGAGACTCCAGACCTTACCCTGCAGCTTTTTGTTGCAAGTGCAAGGACTCGAATTTTATCAAGTCAAGAGACCCGTCTTCTTGTTGCAAGCGCAAGGGCTCGGCTTAATTTTGGTTTAGACAGCAGGAGATTTGAGAACATGTCTTGACATTTTCATTGTTTAATAAATGTTCATACAAATTGCTGGCTTACACTTCTACACATAGTACTTTTTTAAGTGCTTAGCATTCTAGGGATGGGGTAGCTCGTGTCTCTGATTGTCCTTGAGGTGATAGGAGCCGGGCCGATTGCTTGCAGTGACCACATAAGGCCTTTCATATCTCAGCCCCAACTTCCCTTCTTCCGGGGTAGTTACCCCGTCTGTCGCAACACCATGTCGCCCACTTTAAAGGATTGTGGCCTGACTCGCTTGTTAAAGTATTGCTCTGCCTTTCGCTTGTTACTCGTCGTTCGTATTGCTGCTTCCTCCCTCCGTTCCTTTAGGAAATCCAAGTTCTTGGCTAGCCTTTGGTCATTTGTGCCTGAATCAAAGTGTTGGATACGAAACGTTGGCATCTCAACTTCCACGGGGATGACCGCTTCATTCTCGTATGTGAGAGCGAAGGATGTCTCGTCGGTGGGGGTCCAAACAGTGGTCCGGTATGCCCATAGTACACCCATGAGTTCTTCACCCACTCTCCTTTGTGCATCCCGATCCATTTCTTGAGGAGAAATGAGGGTTTTGTTAGTTGCCTCGGCCTGCCCGTTGGCCTACGGGTGTCCTGGTGAGGAATACTTTACCTTAATCTTGAACTTTGCGCACCATTCCCAGTAGAACTATTTGCGTGCAGTCGAACTATTTGCCATTGTCCGATGCGAAGCTCTGAGGTATGCCGAATCGGCACACTACCGACTTCTATAGGAACTTCGTTATGGTTCGGGTGGTGATGCTTGAAAGTGCCTAGGCTTCGACCCACTTAGTGAAGTAATTGACCGCAAGCATGACAAACTTGGCACCTCCCCTTGCTACCGGAAAGGGGCCGATCAGGTCTAGGCCCCACTGGACAAAGGGCCACGGGTCCATGATTGAGGTTAGCTCCTTTGCCGAACAGTGTGGAATCAGTCTATGCTCTTGACACTTTGGGCACTTCTTGGTGAATTCTTCCACATCTATGAGGGAACAGGGCCAATAGTATCCAGCCCAAGTTACCCTTGTAGCTAAAGCCCTTCCTCCTAAGTGGCTTCCACAGATTCCTTCGTGGATCTCTGCTTGCACGTACTGGGCTTCATCATACGAGAGGCATCTAAGAAGTGGCTTGGAGAACCCTCTTTTATACAATACTCCTTCTAGCAGGACGAACCGGGTTGCCCTGTTCCTGACCTTTCGCCCTTCTTCTGGGTTGCTGGGTAGTTTTCCTTCCTGTAGGAACATCTGGATGTCTGTTGCCCATTCAGGAGGTGCCGAGATCGTAATAGATACTTCCTCCCGGATGGGTGGGGCATCAACTGTCCGGACCACTGTGTGTTTCAGAAGTGGAAGTTCCTTCTGTCCAGATGCTGCCTTCGCCAAGCGGTCTGCCTTCTGGTTTTCTCTTCTCGGCACTTGTTGAATGTCAAAGTAGAGAAAGTGGTCACGCTCGTTGCAGATCAGTCGGAGGTACTTCTTCAGTCTTTCTCCTTTTGTGGCGAATTGCCCTAATACTTGGCTAACCACAACCTGTGAATCAACCCTTACTTCTATCTTCTTGGCTCCTAGCAGTCGGGTGATTGACATTCCCGTTAAGAGTGCTTTATACTCGGCCTCATTGTTTGTCACTTTGAAGGCCAGTTTGACTGCATAGTTGTGCTCCTCTCGTTACTCCGTGAATATGTGCACCCTTGCCCCTCCGCCAGCCTGGTAGGACGAACCGTCTATGTAGACCTGCCAGGGCTTTCCTTGGGGTGCACTCGGTACTTCTTCCAGGAAACTGGTGAACTCAGCAACGAAGTCCGCCAATACTTGTCCTTTGATCGCGGCCTAGGGCTAGTACTTTATGTCGAATTCGCTGTGAGATCCCTAAATTCTTAGTTATTTTACTATTTATTATTGGCTGATTTATTTCAATTGATTATTATTATTATTAGTTTTTAATTTATTTTACTTGTGCATTTTATTTTATTTTTGGTTTGGGTTTTGATTTATAGTGTTTTATTTATTAGTGGGTGGTGTGTTTGTGTGTTAATCGGGCCCAGCCTGTATGTGTTATAGAATGGCCCAGCCTTGTGATTAATTGCAACCCATGTGTTTTAAACCAGCCCGTGTGCTTAATTGCAACCCAACCCGCCCGTATGTATTAAAACATGGCCCAGCCATGTGTTTCTTTAAGCCCAGCCCCTTCTCCTTATAGTGATACGGTGAGTTTTGGAGTAAAACACTAGGGATTTATCTTTTCCTCTAAAGCGCCGACCCTCTCTTCTTCCTCCTTCTTCTTCTTTCTTCTGGTTGGTTTTGTTCCAGCTGCTGTAAATGCCGAAATCTTCCTCCAATCAGAGCACGGCAAGCACACGTCTTCTCCTCACCGGCCACCTCCTTCTTTTCTCCACCTCCTTCTTGCATAAATTTCTGTGTGTCACTTGGCATGAGACTCCAAAGCTAGTTGTCAAGCCGACCGAACTCCATGGCCACCACCACCTTCCACCTCAAGCTTCCGAGTTGTACCCATGTCGATCAGATGTGCCTCCTTCAATTGCTGTCAAACCACCACTGCACCACATTGCTTTCACTGCATGTGAGCTGATGCTCATCTACAAAATTAATCCGAACCACTCGGCCTATAAATAGGATTGAGTTCTTCAATTATTTTTTCATCTCTTAAATTAGTTCATCTATCTTACTTAAATCCGAAATCTTTATTCCCAAATTTTGTTGTTGTATTTCACTCGGATTCTTGGAAACTTTGTTGGTTTTGCCGAGAGTGAATTTCCCACCTATTTTACATCTGGTCCAAATTCCCTTGAGAAAAACTCACTGTTTTACCCTTGGAACACCACTGCTGTCACTGTGCCAAATATCTCCATACGTGTGATCTTCCATAATTTCCGTCTTCGATTATTTTGACGCAGAGACTGATTATGAGCCTGAAGGACCGGCTCTGCCGGAGGCATGATCTGCTGATATGTTGTTCAGCGATATGGGATTTGTTTCCTCTATATTATTTGTTTCCTTTAGATTATCTGTCGGATGACTGTAATATTCTTGTAAAGAATATTTTATGGTTTTGAACATTCTGGTACTTAAAATAAAGTATGATCTTTTTATCTCTCCGCTGCAAATATTATATTGTATATTCATTACATGTTGTACACACTCTGAGCATTGGTCGTTGGGGTGCGTGATCCGTGTGGTCATCATCCCGGTGTCACGAACTCCACTAAATTAACACGTGGGGGTCGAGGGCGCCACATTCGCTAAGCTCGATTGCCCACTTGGCGAGCCGTCTCGAGGTGTCCGGTTTCTGTAGCACCTTCTTGAGTGGGAGATCGGTGATCACTTTAATTGGGTGGGCCTGAAAATATGGTCTTAATCTCCTAGCTGCGACAATCAGGGCGAACACTAGCATTTTCTTTTGTGGATACCTTGCTCCCGCACTGCGAAAGGCTCGGCTCATGTAATAGACATGCTGCTGTCCTTTTTCCGTTTCCCAGACCAGTACAGCCGACACGGCTTGTGGGGATACTGCCAGATACATAGTCAGGGTCTCACCTGGTCTCGTCTGGCTTAGTAGTGGGGGGTGACTCAGGTACGACTTTAGATCAGCAAAGGCCTTGTCGCAAGTCTCATCCCAATTTTAGACTTCCTTAGCACTTTGAAGAAAGGCTGGCACTGGTTAGTCGTTCGGGCGATGAACCGATTTAGGGCTGCCAGTCATCTGGCCAGCCTCTAGACTTCATAAAGGTTACGGGGGGAAGGCATCCCCATCACCGCTTCTATCTTCTCTGGGTTCGCTTCGATCCCCCTCTCTGAGGCCATGTATCCCAGGAACTTACCCATCTCTACACCGAATGCGCACTTTAACTAGTTGAGCTTCATTCGATACTACCGTAGGTGTCCTAAATTTGTCCGGTCTCCTTTCTCTTTACCAATAGGTCTTCCACATATACCTCTATATTTTGGCCGATCTGTTGCTTGAACATTCGATTGACTAGCCGTTGGTAGCTAGCTCCTACATTCTTTAGGTCAAACGACATCGCTTTTGTAGAAGTACAGCCCTTGGTATGTTATGAACGCTATCTTTTCATCGTTGTTTGGGTTCATCCTAATCTAGTTGTACTCGGAATAAGCGTCCATGAAGCTGAGGAGGGGATGCCCCGCTGTCGAGTCCACTATTAGGTCGATGTGTGGTAAGGGAAGCTATCCTTCGGGCATGCTTTGTTCAGGTCGGTGAAGTCCACACACATCCGCCACTTCCCATTGGCTTTCTTCACCAAAACCACGTTAGACAGCCACTCCTGGTAGTGGACCTCTAGGATGAGTCCCGCCGTTAGGAGGCGATCTATCTCTTCAGCTATCGCCCTGTACTTCTCAATGCTGAAGCTACATCGTTTTTGCTTAACTTTCCGTGCCATTGGGTCGACACAAAGTCAGTGTTCAATGATAGAATTGTCGATCCCAGGCATGTCCTTATGGCTCCAGGCGAACACATGTCGATGTTCGACGAGAAGAGATATCAGGGCCGTTCTCATCTCTGGGTTCAGCTTTGTCCCAATCCAGACCTGTCGTCCCGGCTCCTATCAATCGACTGGCACAAGCTCCAAAGGTTCATGGGGTGTGGCCTGTCAGAGGGCCTGCTTATCGCGGATTTCTTCATCACACTATGTTAGGACTGGAGGTGGTCCGGGTATGAGTGCTCCTTCCGATCTTTCGATCGATGTGACAACTCTGGCCTAGTGTCTTAGTTCTCGATCGTAGCATTCCCGAGCCAGGACTTGAACCTCGCAAATTTTGCCTACCCTCGCGTTAGTAGGAAACTTCATTTTGAGGTGGTAAGTAGATGTTACCGCTCTTAAGCTGTTCAGGGTGGGATGCCCCAGCATAGCGTTATACGAGGAGGGGGCCTTAACAACTAAAAATTCGGTCATGGTAGCCGCGGTCCTGGGCTCCTTCCCTGCCAAGACCGAAAGGGTAATGGCCCCCACAGGTTGGACGACGTCCCTTGTGAAGCCCTTGAGTAACATCGGAGCTGGGCGCGGTTGATCCGGGTTGATGCCCATTTTGACAAAGGCTTCCCAAAATAGGATGTCAGCCAAGCTACCGTTGTCGATCATGATCCTCGGGTCTTGAAGTTTGCCACTTGCATCGTTACTACTAACACATCGTCGTGCGGGTGAAGGAAGCCCTCTTCTTCCCCTTTGTCGAAGGTTATTGTGGTGCCTCCAATACGCCGCAGCGACTTGCTTGCACGCCTCTTGGCACTGAATACTTCCTTGTAGCGTGCCCTTCGAGCATGTGCCTTTTGGGTTGACGAAGTGGCTCCTCCCCCCACGTATCCCCCAGTGATTGTGCTGATCTCCCCGAGTGGTCTATCCTCCCTCGGAGGGCTTCTTCGCCTTCCATCCCTTGCTTCCTGCCTTCTCGGGCTCTCTTTCTGCTGGAAGCCTGGGCGCCTATCTCCGTGTCGGTCCATTTGATTCTCCGATCGGCACTCCCGATCCTTCTGCTCTCGTTCCTTTATTCTCTTCAGGGCATAGCAATCTTGGGTGCTGTGTCGGTGATTCATGTGATACTTACAGTATGGACGGCTTCCCACCTCTTGGGGTTCTTCCCTTTTGGGGCTCGGGCGTTGGTTCCCCTCTACTGCGAAGTTGGTGTTGGGGTGGCCCCCCCTTGGGCCGTCCTGGTGCTTTTCTCTTTCTTTTCGCATCCGGCACTCCTCTCATTTTCCCTCCACGGTCGTGGTTGGGTTGTTGCCCCAATGCCTTTTGATCGGCCCACTCTACCTCTGACCGTCAAGGGCAGTTAAGGCCTTGAGGGTATCTTCAACATTTATGAACCCATCTACTCGGTCCATGAATTCTCTTAGAATGTGGGGATTTTTCGTGCTATTTCGGGCATAAATGGATTTAGTGGCCAGATTCCTTCTAGGAGGGCTGCTAATGTGATATTCTCGTCTTGGTCGTCTGTGATCATACGCTCCCTATTGAACCCCGAGATGTATGACTTCAGATTTCTCCATCCCTCTATTTGACCGTAAAGAGGTAAGCTGCCGGGCGTCTGCTCTTACGACTGGCCAGGAACTGTGTCATGAAGAGGAAGGCGAGTTCCTCGAAGCTCTCTATTGTTCCTGATGATAAGGACCCAAACCAGGTTTGGGTGACTCCCTTCTGGGTTAATGGGAAAGTTCGGCATGCGACTTCTCTTGGGAAACCATGCAAGGTGATGTGGGCCTTGAATGTTTCCTGGTGCTCTAGCGGGTCTTTCGATCCGTCGTATGCTTCCATCTAGGGGACTTTGAACTTGGGGGGAAGTGGCACAGCCATGACTCCCGCACTGTATGGGAGTTTGGAACTGTCGAGTAGCTAGTCTACGGTGGAAGGGGTCTCCATCTTCTTCTCCATTTCTGCATTTATCCCCAAGCTCTCAGATTTTGAGTTGCATCTCACGTCTTTCTTCTTCTGTCGTGGTGTCCATAGAGGCCTGCCATGAATCCCCATGCTCGTTACCGCTTGGGTCTCCTCCCCCTGCTAGCTCTTCGTTGATGAGCCTGAGGGCCGTGTTCTCCTGGTAGAGCGTCCCCGTCTCCTCCGTTAGCTTCTTTATTGTTTCCTCCATGCTTGCGAGTCTCACCTCCATTGTTTTAGTCTCGTAGTCTTCCTCCTTGTAGTTGGGGACAGCGTTGTCGTCGGCATGCGAAGTACACACTTTTATGGAAAAATGGATCCCACAGATGGCGCCACTATTGTTGTCGTGTTCTCAATTTGTTCATATTGGCAAATAGGCAGCATGACCATTGAGCACATTTGTAAAAGAAAAATGGTAGCACTATACCAAATTTCTTAGAAAGAAGACCAGCATAGCAACATCCCTAAAAGTGTCTCGTTATATCCTGACTCATTTGGTCACATTAGACTAAGCATCCCTAATCCCTCTCAAGTCTGAATGACTCAGAGTAATGTTCAATCTCCATAAAACATGATGTACTCACAATTATATTGCAACTCCCAAGAAGCAACATAACTTGCTGACAATGAGTACACACCATTATCGATGTGTTATCAAATAGTCTTCCATTTGCCCTCATGTCATTTAGTTTCAGTTCAGTCGCTTTTCTAGCAATGTCTCTTTAGACCGTATTATTCATGGTCATAGATAATATACCAAAGTAGCAGACACTAAAATATTAACCTCCTGACATAGTCAAAGATCTCCTAAGGGGCATAAGAAAAATTAAGTTTATCAAGTATGACCTACAGGACTCACACAGTGAGAAAGTAGGGATCCATTCACTCATCTCTACTGTTGGTCGCAAAAGCACATGTAGTATAAAATACATGTTACGGTGGAGTTTTCTTTCGGAAGAAAGAGTGTATATCTAATCTCAATGCACCTTACAGATCTTAGTCTAGTCGCTATCTCAGGGCCTAATATGAGTCCCTCCATTTGCTCACTATCCAAAGTGCCAAAAAGGATCTTGCATCTGGCTAAACCACAGGCTACATGGATTATGGGTAACCATGCACGGTCCTTTTAAATATGATGGATCTCATCTTAGCTCTCACTAAGGCGACATATCTTTTGTTACAACTTATCTCTCATTGGACAAGTATCGAGTGATACATTGTCTCATATTTGCTCGCTACCCTTTATAGCACCAAAGGCGATCGCTCGTGTGAGTAAGCCGATCTAAGCCTGTCGATATACATTTTTCACCATAATTACTAAAATTATGATGAATATGTATGCTTATAAAAAATACTTCCAATCACGCCAAATGATCATAGAACACATTAGTATCATGTGCACGACGAGAAATATCATGAGATAGAGAGAAATTACATGGTCAGTTACAAATTATTAAACCACAACTCTCAAGTGATGTTTAATGATCATTTCTCCCCATATACCTTCTAATGTGTAGTAACTTTTGAAAATATGCTCCGACTAAGAGACTCTGCTTTTACATATAAAAGTCCTTTGCATAACTATGAAGTTAACGACGACTCATCGCGAATCTCAGTTAGGTCAAACTCACAATATAAACCTTAGATTTTAGTCAACAAGTCCAATTGTGATTTTTTAAGAATCTACAAGGTGATCACAAATGTCATTCAGCAAACTTAATTTGCAACTTCAAGATTTCATATAAATCTCTTGTACTCAACAAAAACATATAAGATAACCATAATTTATTTTCATTAAGGGTAAAGTGATTAGGGTTTTTGCCCCTAAAGACGATCATAATAGTCTAGTCATTAATTTTAATGATAATCGCACCACAAACTCACTTAATCAAGTAAGCCATATTTACCTTCTAACAAAATATTAACCTCTAACTCCCATAAACAAACCATAATGGAAACACCAAATAGTATATGCAAAACTAGATTTTTTAGTATTTTCTATCTCATTAATTGTCTATAGATTTTGAACAAGAGCTCCTAGAAACTTTTTTTTCTTGTAAACAGTCTCACAAGACATGAAATATGAGCTACTTTTCACAAACCCATATCCATCACCTCATAGTATAGAAAAACTTTTTATTAGGTGACAATTAATTATTTAAGACAACCAGATCATCATCTCTTTCAGTGGAGACATTTTTCTAAGACCTTCAACAACTTCAAAGAACCCCATTTTATTAAACAGGTCGTTAAAAAATTACTAGGTACATTGGATATCTTTGAATAGATGGTTCGTTTAGGCTATATGTAAACAGTACTAGCAGCAACATTCATGCACTCACAGTACTTTGCACCTAAACATCACTAACCATCTAATTCTCCTACTAGAATCAACTATTTGACTCTTTCAAGAAAAACTCTAATAAATGTGTGATCAATGGTTATTTAAAGGCAACTTAATTAGTACCACGAGATGGATCTATACCTCTATCAACTCCACTTTTTCTTTGTTAAACGTGCAACAACCTCGGGTTGGATCATATAAGTGAAGTGAATCTTAGATTTCTATGTTGAGGTTCCTACTATGTGAATTCAATACATTTAGCGGAGCTATATTACAAACATTCTCTTATAGTCTCTAAACTACGAGAGAATACTGATATAAAGCTACCACGTTATTTATAAAGATCTTTATATTCTATAACTTTTAGGAGTCATTATCACTAGTGGTATACCATCACTCATATGTATACTCACACTAGTTGTTGAATTACTCCCACTATTTTCAACGATCTTTTTAAAAAAATTTGAAAATATTAAGGTTAAGGTAATGTGGAATGCAACGTGATGAAAACATTCTTTCTAAAAATAAGTGTTTACAAAAAATCCACAATTCCCCACCCTCGCCAAAAATACAAGTAATTTTCTTGACTCAACCAAGAAATGATCAAACTTAGATCCTCTAGATTTTGAATAGAATTCACGTTTGCACAAAATAGTCACTCAGCCTTTCTCAAAGGCGAATAAACTCAATCTAAGGACGACAAATCAGAATTAAGGCAGCAAATCCAAATTACATCAACCCAAGTGTGATGTAACAACTATTTTGCGCCATAATTCATTTATAATTCCATTCTCAGCAAGTCATTAAACTGCGAAATAATTGTTCTTATCATATAATTTATACGATTTCGATTTGAAAAAATATTTTAATTGAAAAAAATATATTTTCCTTAAAAAAATTGGAATTTTATTTATATAATGAAACAATATTTTTATTATCCAAGTCCTTAATGTGTATGTATTGGAACTTTCACATAGAAAATGCTCGTATTGCATTTTCTCTTTGAGTCTTCTAAACCAAGGAGAGTGATCTCATTAGCGAGAAAAACTTGAATTTCTCAAACTTCACATCCGTCATCCTATGCCTCCACGGCACATTTTAGTATATCATCTCTCCACCCGATAAATAATATCATTCAGTCAAAAAGTGACCATCCAACTTTAAAATCTCTAGAAATTCTCACTAACACTACTATTTTCAAAAAGTCTTAAATCAAATTAGGTATAGACTTCACACATATCGCATTAAAAATGCTAATAAAAATATCGTTTTGTACAACAAATGCAATATGTGACGTTTTAGCTGCTAACTAGTGATATATCCTTATTTTTTGTATACTCAATATTTTTCATATTCTTCAATCTACTATACAAGAGAAAAGAAAAAACCTTGCGAGAAATTATCTAAGCCCAAAACCTTTCTTGCATCAGTGCAACCATGAGCAAATTTAGGTTTAGATAAGTCCTACATAATTATTTAGGCTTTTGCCATGTTACCATGCAAACCTCCAAGGTGCTTGGTCTTACATTACTCTCAAGAGGTGCTCCAAAGTTTATATATTTGCAAGAACCTATTTGTTCTCGTTAGATAGAAATAAAACTTGAGTAAGATTACCAGTGCTAATACCACATAAAGATTCACTGATAAAACTTTTAAAAAATGAATGTGCCAATCAAGAATATCCTCAACATTCTTGCACACTCAAATTTTAATATCCTTACTTGCCAGACATACTAGCAAGTAGAAAGGGTATGTGTTTATCTGTGAGTTACTCTAAGTTGCTTCAAAATTTATAATGCTCTACCTCAAATATAAGAGCAATTTAATCTTTGCGTTATAAAAACAACGCGCAACTTTTGTTATTACCCACAAGTTTCTCAAAGGCAAAAAAGTGGTTTAACTCTTATTTGATAATTGATCCCATCAACTTCTATAAAAATTGTAGTGCATGCGTTCCATGCAGACTTCCAATTTTATTCTAGACCTTTCAGAAGTTTTACAATAATGATGGTTTAAGATTATCTGACACTCATAATAATCTTTATTTATTTCCAACTATTGCTCATTGAGGAGATTAATGCGACGATTAAGTCGCATAAATAATCTCTAGGCTTTCTTCTCGGTTATCTCAAAGTTACTAAATTATGTGTATCTAATTGCACACACATCTAAGAAATTTGTTGCTTTAATCTAAGTCAAAACAAAAAGAATTAATACATGTTGCAAGATCGAAGAAATCAATTTGAGCCAATCATAAACATAGACTAATCAAACTCGGGCTACTTAATCCCTAATTTATCACATTCTAAAAAACTGAAGACTAATTCTTAAAAAATAATCTAACAATACAAGTGATAAAATAAGCTCATACAATTACATGTAATCACAATACAAGTACAAAAATAATCACATCACATTTGATCCAAATAATTATTATTCACCAAAAATAATAATCTAGACAATTTATAACATAAAATAAAATGCCTAATAACTGCGATAAAATATGACATCATAATATCATGGCATGCATGTATTCAATAAGTACATGCAAAATAAATATATTTAAGAAAAAATAAATATTTTATGCCCCAATCACATGTTGAATTAGTAAATAAAATCAACACAAATTAACAACAAGCTTTAGCCCAATGGTTGAGCATATAGCCCTTGTTGTGAGGTCTTGGATTCAAAACACCACCCAACCATTTTGTCAAAAGTCACTGTTCTTAGGCATCCAATGGGCCGCACCCCCTTGGGCGCCCAGCTGTAAACGAGCCTGTGTCTGCTAGGCTCACAACCCAATCCACAAGCACCCTTAATAGAATATGATACGGGTGGAATTTTAAAAAAATGATGGCCCAAAATAGTATAAGCCTAAAATAGGTTCTCAGCCCAAAGATAATTTAAACCAAACTAAAACTGTTTTTGTTTTGTTGGAAAAACAATTACATGAGCGGGCCAAAAAACTTCATTTAATACAAAACAACGCATTTGTTTTACAACCCACAAACCTGTAAATGACAATCCATCCAAGCCCAAAAAACAAGTCCATCACAAATGGACTGTTCATCTTCTTCCTCATATGTAACCTATGGTTACTTTTCATCATCTTTCTCAACGTTTACAGCCTACAGTGCATGTAACGAAAGAAGAAAAAAAAATCAATCGACTGCTGCTGCCACCCAAGAGATCTATGCAACCCTTCAAGGTAGTCACTTTGCAGGGCCCTCGCCGTTCACTGTACACGCCGCACTTGGTGCGTGCAGCACCTGGTGAGCGTTGCACTTGGTGGCGCTACCTTTCTTGGCTTGGTGTGTTGCCATCAGTTGTGCGGTGCCGCCACCTGCAGTAGAGCACATCGCGTGTCCTAGCAGTCGATCTACCCGCAGCAGTGCACCACCATGGTGTAAGGCATTGTCCATTGCATGCACGACCTGGTGCTTGGCTCTGTGCGTGGCAGAGCCATTGCACCGTAGTGAGGCTCCTTCCCTGCACTCGGTGAAGCGCTTGGCCCAGATAATTGGCAGCAATCCTATCTGCCGTGTTCCCTTGAGATGCACATGGCACTGCGAGTAGTCCCCTTGCGGTTCGCTTTGCAGTGCTCGCCGCACGGTGCGCGTTGCACTGCTTGCAGTACCCTAGCTGCACCATAACATATAGCATGTGGTGTAGCATGTAGCGAAGCTTGCCACGACCTTGCGTTCATAACCTTTCAGTCAACGTTTGCAACATCCCTTGCGTTCAGAACCCAGGGTGCAACCAACCGTCTGATGTGCGCAGCATCGAGGTGTAGAACACCATCAGGTGCGCAACGCACCACGTAAGGTGGTTGCAATGCTGCATGTGGACAGCTACACCAAGGTTATGCGCTCTGCTTTGCGTGGCTGGCAATCATTGCCTGTGCAGCGACGCTACCACCGTAACGACCAACTCGTCGACAACAATGGTTACATCTCATTGTGCATAAAAATTCACATCATCGGGAAAAAAATTATGTAAAAGAAACCACTACAAGCACGACAAATATAAATCGAGAACAACCGATCCATGATTTGATACCAATGTTAAAAAAAATAGATCAGAATGCACAGCAAAAGTGATATTACCTCATAGGAAATATGTTAGATTTAGTACAGTTGTTTCATGGATTCTCTACCGTCATTGTTTGTCCACGATCTTCACATCGATGGTGGAGTGTGCTACGTGATAATATCAGAGCAGCATTCACACGTTCCACAGTCTAGATGCCATGACTAGAGTAAACAATTTGAATGAGAGAGCTTGTTGATCCAAGTGTATCATCCAAAGGGGGAGGGGAATTTATTTACCCTCTAGTGTAATCCTTTGGCTGGCCAGCTATCAAGCTTCATAAAGTGATTTAAGAGCCACTTCATAACTTTCAAGAAAAAGTGAAAGAGTAGCTACTATAGGTGCTCCTTTTTTACAATGGCCAATAAATGTTAGGCGGCGTGTGTTTAATGTATTGTTTTGTATGAATTGTCAAACCGATAATTTTATTTCTCTTGTAAGAACAATCCTATGAATATAAATGGAAATAATTCTGTGAAGGGGCATAAAAAATCTTGTACAGAATTGTCTTTGGAGGACGAGAATTTCTCGAAAATTCTCTCCAAGATTTAATTGAATCTTGTTTCGTTCTTGGCATTTTGCATTTATTATTTATGTGTCTTTGGGTTAACTCAGTAGCATTCTGGGAGGAGGATTGAAGACAATTCTTGACAAGTTAGCTGAAACCGGTGGTGGGAGTTTTATTGGCTACTGCCGGAATACGGAAAAGAGGGTCGTGATTTTGAGCTTTGGGATCCGAGCCCGAGGAACCGTGCCGAACGCAATCTCTCTTTGACCATAGGTTTGTCATGCGGAGATAATTAAACAAAAACTATATATAGAAATCAAGCCCACAACTTTTGTAAAATACTTAGATATTATTTGATGTCGGGCGTTTTCATTTGTTAGATTAAGAAAATGTTTCCCTTATTTTGTAGTTGTCCTCTTTCAATTATTGATATGATATAATTTAATTAATTAATTTTTTTTACCATTTAAATGAAAAACTATTTAATTTTGTAATTTGACGATATTGTTTTCTTTTTCTCACGGTCAAAAATAGCAACGCATCATGCTAATTAAAAGTTTTAGAATTTGTTTAGTTATATAAAATTAAATTATCTTATCTCATCTCATATAATTATTATAATTTTTTTAAAATTTTACATAAAATATAATAAATAATTTAATTTTTTTAAATATTAAAATAAAAATAATATTATAATAATATTTTATTTACTTTAATATCATCTCATATTATCTAAACTTCTTTTGCAATATTTCCATTGTCACCATGGCAGGTAAAGTTCTAAATGCAATGATTACCAATGAGGTAAACTTCTTTTGTTAGCAAATAAGAAAGAAAAAAATCTATACAACCTCTACATACCATACTTTTTTTTAATTTTTAATTTTTATTAAATATTTATTATATAAATAATGAATAGAAAATTTGAAATAGTTTAAAAACAATAAATTTAAAAAAAAAATTAAAATTTAAAAATTTAAAAAAATGTAGAGTGTGGAGTGTGGAAAAGGTTATGTGACAAAGCTCATAAGAAAGTAATGTTAGATATAATTACATGTTGTATAAATACTATGTTCTTTTTGAGAATGAATGGAATCTATTATTAAAATATTTATTTTTTATGTAAATTTCATATTTATTTATTTATTTTTTAAAATGCATAGTACTTACAGACTTTATAACTATAAATATCATTTTTTTTAATAAGAATTACATTATTTAAAAGATAAAAGGCCACGTAATCGTTGTTGGCAAGAGTGATGCTACATCCCCCGCTGGGGTGATGTAGCACATAGTGTGTTTTAAAAATTTTTTTTATATATATAATTTTTTTTAATAATTTTAAATGTTTTTAAAAAATAATAATAAATTTATAATATTATTAAAAAACACTTTCTTAATTAGAAAGTAAAAAGAAATCATTAAAAAATAATTTCTTAATCACTAAGTAAAATAAAAAATATTTTTTTATAATTTTTTATTTTACTTCATAATTAAGAAAGTATTTTTTAATAATATTATAATTTTTTTTATTTTTTAAAAAATATTAAAAAAATTATATAAAAAAAACTTTAAAAAATACATATAAAATTTACTACAATACCCCCAACGGGAGCCCCAGCGGGAGAAGTAGCATTTTCCTTGTTGGCAATGCAAAGTGAGTGCTTCCATTTTGGGGGGTGGGAGTTCTAGTTTGAGCTTCGTTTGATCACCCACTTGCAAGCGATCGATGATGGTGTACTTATTCACCAAATTATGAGGCAAATCAATCTAACTTTATATTGAAACACGGATACTTTCTATCTTATTGTAATATCTTTTTCAGTTAAATCATGCTATATGTATTCAAATATTATTATGTATTAAAAAAATAATATTAAATATAATTTTAGCATGTTTAAATCTCGTCCCTGTTCTTACCCAAAAAAAAAAAAAACCCAATGTCAATAGTTTAAAATTTAATTTTTACGTAAATTTTATCTTTCTTTATTTATTTATTTTTCAGGAACAAAAACTCATTCACTGGTTTAATTGTCCAGGGGCTGGGCTTGGACTGCATTGTTCATGTGAAAAAGATGGTTTACACTGAAGGACATATTTTTTATATTAGGTCTATTTAAATAGAGAAATGAAATGAGATAATATTATATAAAAATTAAAAATAAAATAAAATATTATTTTTTAATATTATTATTATTTTAAAATTTAAAAAATTTATTATATTTTATTTAAAAATTTTAAAAAATTATAATAAATAGATAAAATCGTTATTTGGATATTATCGATATAAGACGTTGTTACGTCCACATAAGGTTTCTACCGAAATCGTTTACCGATAACTTAAAATAATTTTTTACTTTTTTTCTCTTTTCTTTCATTATTTTTTTAAACTATTTAAATAAGTTTTAAAAATAAAAAGAATAACATATTCATTTAAAAATACTTACTTATTAATAATAAGTTATTATTAAGTAAAATAAAAAATAAAAAAACAATTCGATAAAGAATTTCTGTAGATATGTTCTGTGAGCATAGTATTTTCCTATCGATATAATCAGGGTCAAATCATGACAAATCATGTCGGTAGAATACATAATTTTGTCAGTAGAATACTTTTTTTTTTTTTTTTAAATTTATAGATTTCTTTTAAAAAAGAAGAAGAGGGAAATTCGAAGAAAAGACACCAGGAAGCATCGTCCATCATCATGGGCAATCGGACCAAAAAAGTGAGCCCCATCACCTTGTCTCAATGGATTGTGATGTTGCCATTTCACCTATATTTCCACTGTAGTTTTGTTAAAAGCGAGCATAAAAATTAAAAAGTGAACCTCAATCACCTCGTTGCAATCGATTGTGATGTTGCCGTTTCATCTATATTTCCACGTGAGTTTTGTCCAAATAAAGGGAATCTTCCATAGTTGGGGTTAATTATAGGCATCCATTCACCTCTACATCACAATTCACCGTAGGTTAAAACATCCAAATAAACTAATTGGCCGTTCTATAAAAATAAATATATAAATTGAGGTGATACGTTAAATTATAAAATTATTTTTATTATAAAAATTTATATAAAATAGTTTTATAAATTATTTTTATATAATTTCTTTGTAATTATAACATCCGATCATTTGAAACTATCATCAACTTTCGACTTCTTTACTTTATAAGGTTCATTGTAGTATTTGGGTTTTTAGATTAATCATGATATAAAAGGTTTGATGTGCAAGACATGCTTATTATTAGGTGACATATTATATTCACAAAAAAATGGAATATTGATGTTTTTATTTATTTATTTAAGCTGATATTTCAAGATTATACATAGGCAATTTGTTTGGTGTATATCAATAAAAAAAAAATTCCAAATATAATTTTTTCTTCTCGAATATATTCAAACATACTCTTGAGATATGTCTTGTGCTTCTATAAATTCGTAAATCACAAACTTAAATTGAACCGAGCATATTTTTAGCATACCGACAAGTACCATCACAAAATTTAAAACGTCAAACATTTTTGACATATTAATAGAATTAAAGCATTTTTAGTCAAAATATCTCTCATTATTAGCTCAACGACTTGTTTGTTTTTCTCATTTGACTTATTTGCATATGACATAAAGTTTTTTGACACCTCAATTCAACGTGAAATTCTTATTAACGTAAGGTGGTTGAGAGTTTTGATATTTTCGAGGAGTTGTTCGGATAGTAAGATGAGATGAGATTAGATAGTTTTAGACAAAAGTTAAATAAAATATTATTAGAATATTATTTTTTAATAATATTATTATTTTGAAATTTGAAAAAATTAAATTATTTATTATATTTTAAATAGAAATTTAAGAAAATTGTAATGATGATATAAGATTAGATAAATTAAGAGTATTTTCCAATTCAATCTATTCAAATAAGCTAGAACAAAAAATTTTCTCTGAAATTCTCGAATTGAGATTGAGAACAATTGATAAGGATGAATTGAAGAACCATGCATGTGCTGAATCTAATTACAGCTTTCAAACAAGAAGAACGGTTTTAGGGTAGGACCGGAGAGCACCGAAATAGTAACTCTTGACATGCACCAAATCAAAACCCACCCCCAAAAAAGGCAAAAAAAGGAAGGAGAAACGAAAAAACCCCTCTGATCGGCGTGACAAAGAGCCGTTTTATTTATATTTAAATGGGGTTAAGGATTTGAAAGACAGCAACTTTGGTTCTGGATACACCTATGGCTAATCTATGGTCTTCTGTATCATTATTATCGAGACTGCCACCCACTCCCCTTCGCCGACGGGTCCAAACCAGAGTGGAAAGGAGAGTCTTGGGGTCCTTTCAAGTTTGCTTTTCACGCACTCTTTCACTGCGTAACGTGCAGTGAGTGTATATCCTCTTCTGCAACTGGTACCCGTTACCCGTTACCCGTAACCCCTCTTTAGTAATTTGTCCCACGCCTCCTCCTTATCTTCATATCGCCATTAATCTATCCTCTGTCCTCCACACAAACAACATCCATTCCGGATCTTCTTCAGCTTTAAAAGCCTCCATTTTTACTGTTTTTTTTTTTTTTTTAATTCAGGATTGAATTTTGTAACTGATCCCCGCATCCCCACGAGACCGGAACTCTCTGCAGCAAGCAAGAGACCAGATCCTTTTTCTTTTGTCAGTTTTCTTTGTATTCCTTCCTTGTAATTCTTTCCCCTTCACTTTAATTTCTCTCTTCCCTGCCTGGCTTGGCTTGGCTTAGCTTAGCTTTCCCTCTGTTTCTCATGCTTTAACAGTTGGATAAATTAAGGCAGTTGGTACTGTGATCGCCGTCGTTGTTCTTACCTCTGCATCTCCATGGCGGAGCGCGGTTCAGACCAGGAGTTGATGACGTGGCTCCACGGTGACCTC
>QEOT01123495.1:0-27978 GCA_003123785.1 Pterocarya stenoptera
AAAAAAAAAAAAAAAATACCGACAATTAATTAGTAATAATGACTACAAATTATTTTTTGAATATTTCTCTTAAAAATACTCCCGTTAAGACCATATGAATATTTATTCTTTTCCATTTGGTTGGGCATTTTTCTCATTGAGAAAATCCGAGACTGAAACTTATGTGCTCAAGTCATGTGTCTTACTTATTCTGTTTCGAGACAAATTTTAGGATTTTGATGAAATAATAAATAAGTTAATATATCTATATTAAAATGATTTTATATAATAAAAAAATAAGGAAAATATCTAATAGTGGGAAGTAATAGGGTTCCCACTTCCCACTAGATATTATTTTGGGCTCAATAAATAAGTAGATATCAGAGACTTTGTAGTGGGCCCGTGATAGATGACTTGACCCATCATAGTTAATGATTCGAATGATGCTTGGGCCCAATAAGGTTTTATTTTATTTTATTTATTTTATCAGCATTTCCGCTTTATAGACTTGTAGTTTTTTTTTTTTTTTTCTAAGCGCTTTATAGACTTGTAGTTGTTTGTGGTCCAACTTNTAGATAGAGAGAGAGAGAGAGAGAGAGAGAGAGAGAGAGAGAGAGATGGAAACACGTGTGAGATGGAAAAGGTTATGTGCAGTTGGTCCAGGTGCCGGTCGTGGTGGGCAACAAAGACTTTCGAAATTCGAAAAGCCCATATATGATATATGTGCTCATTTCACCTGCTCGGCGTGTCCGCAATTTGGACGGAAGTTTTACAATTTTTTTGAAGCAAAAGTTTCGAAGAGAAGAGGAAAAAAAAAAGAAAAAAAAGATGAGAAGTTCGTTTGAGATCTCTTTAAATTAGAATCTGTAATTTGGGTTACCGTAGAGGCTTCGGATGGTGTTAAGTCGGATTCGTAATTTATAAAGTTAATATAAATTCAGCCTTATAATTAAACTAATAAAATCCTTGGGTCTTAACTTAATATGTCGGATGAATCAGCAATACCTCAATCTATTTAATTCAAAAGATAGATGAGACTCCTCAATCTTAATATTATATATTGCTTTTAAGTTTAAAATGAAAAAGAGAAATACTGAATTAAACCAGGATCTACTTTATTAAAAATAATTAAGTAAAAACCTTTAAATGTTTAACTAACTAAATGAAAATGATACTCCTCCGTCTCCTTCACTTAATAAGGTGAGGTGAATTGAGGAATGTTTCTTTTATTTCGTTTTATTTTACTTTCTTCATAGTCCAAAAAATTGATCTATAGTTTTTCGACAACCATCGAGAGACACATATGATACAAGTAAATTCAC
Organism: Pterocarya stenoptera; assembly: GCA_003123785.1. Classification (NCBI taxonomy): domain Eukaryota; kingdom Viridiplantae; phylum Streptophyta; class Magnoliopsida; order Fagales; family Juglandaceae; genus Pterocarya; species Pterocarya stenoptera. Next base: position 1,302 of record QEOT01123495.1, read on the forward strand.
AAGTCGAAAATCGTTTAGAAGAAAGTAATGGTTTTACAGAAATCACTTTGTGTAGTTCTCACGCGCCGCCCACATATGTGTTTGGTCCTCACATGTCACCCCTTCTGACAACTCTTATCAACACACGCCAGTTTACCGAATTTGCTACCATTAGACCTTTCGGATCTGACTTTTGTGGATGAAAAGTGACAGGTGTGTTGCCTTCACGGGTCATCACAAATTCTTAAGTCTACCAGAGTTGGTCTAAATTGTAATTCTTCATTTTTCGCATCTATTTTATTGCTTTCTTTTTTTAATTCATTCTTGTTAATTAAAATAAAAAAAGAGCTCATTTCTCGGATGTTTGTCTGTAGAGGTTGAGTTATCTCTTTCTATAAATGGTAAAGTTAAATCTCTGTTTAGGTAGAGAGTATTGTCTTTTAGACATTTGTTTGTACAAATAGTGAAAATTAGACCAATCACATAAATAAATAATGTACTGGCGGAGTTCTAAATGTATTATTTTAGTTTATGATATCATATTTGATACGAAGACATTTCAAAATGTATCCAGTCAAAGATATAAATTTTTTTTTTTTTTTATGAATGAATGATAACAGTTTTCCTTTAAAAAAAAAAAAAAAAAAGAAAAAAAAAAAAGAAAAAAAAAAAAGAAAAAAAAAAAAGAAAAAAAAAAAAGAAAAAAAAAAAAGAAAAAAAAAAAAGAAAAAAAAAAAAGAAAAAAAAAAAAGAAAAAAAAAAAAGAAAAAAAAAAAAGAAAAAAAAAAAAGAAAAAAAAAAAAGAAAAAAAAAAAAGAAAAAAAAAAAAGAAAAAAAAAAAAGAAAAAAAAAAAAGAAAAAAAAAAAAGAAAAAAAAAAAAGAAAAAAAAAAAAGAAAAAAAAAAAAGAAAAAAAAAAAAGAAAAAAAAAAAAGAAAAAAAAAAAAGAAAAAAAAAAAAGAAAAAAAAAAAAGAAAAAAAAAAAAGAAAAAAAAAAAAGAAAAAAAAAAAAGAAAAAAAAAAAAAAAAAAAAAGAAAAAAAGAAAAGAAAGAGAAAAGGGTCGTTTTCAGTTTCTGCCCCGTAGACTTTCCATGGGATGATTCATGAAATACGAAGATGGCACGAAACAACAAAAGCGAACAACTAACATTACCCTCCACTCCCATTTCTCACCAGTCACCAACGCCCACCAAAGAACAACCGAACTAGTTGTAGTTATGGCGAGAAAGAGAGAGAGATAGAGGTTTAGAGAGGATTGAAGGGTGAGACAGACTCGGTTTGACGGAGCGAAATTTGTAGAGAGAGGAATAGAGGTTTAGAGTGAGAACTTCATCTACATATATACATAGACAGAGATAGAGAGAGAGAGGGACTATGGCAGGGAAGGAAGATTCTACAAGAGTTTCTTCGGCAGCAGCACCATCACGTCCTACGATAACGCTCCCACCACGTCCATCCATGGAGACCTTCTTCACCGGTGGGTCCGGAGCCAGCCCCGGACCCATGACTCTGGTCTCCAGCTTCTTCTCCGATAACTACCCGGACTCTGGCTGCCGATCCTTCTCTCAGCTCCTTGCCGGAGCCATGGCCTCTCCGCTTGCGAGGCCTAGCTTCTATACCGACAATTCTACTGGTAATTCCACAAAGGAACCGGGTCCCGATTCGGTTTCTGGGTTTAAGCAAAGTAGGCCGATGAATTTGGTGGTTTCTCGGTCACCATTGTTCACAATTCCACCCGGGTTGAGCCCCTCTGGCTTGCTGAACTCCCCCGGGTTCTTCTCGCCGCTGGTAATTGAATCAATTCTCGTGAATTAATAGTGGTCCGGTTCTGATTTTCATTATATCTTTAATAATTTGGTCGTTTCTGAATCTGGGAGAGTCCTTTTTAGAGTTTCGTAATGCTTGTTGCATCGAGAGTAGTGTGTTGAGGCTTATAGCTGAGGATAAGATATGGGTGGTAGTTGATGTTGCCATTGAGGTTGCGTTCGTCAGTTCAAGAATTGGATTAGATGTAATGCATTTATTGAGATCTATACTTAAACGATTGTGAGCAATGGTGTGAAGGCTTTGAGTTATAACTGAAACAGGTTTATTTAAGTTCGGTACTAAGTTCAAATATTGCTTACCTACAATGTGAAGCACAGAATTTGAATTTCGCAGGACAATTGAGAGATTATCTTATGTATTCATACCATGTAAAATTCATTGTAGAATGCCTGTAACCAAATAAGCATCTCTGTAATCGGGAGGCCCTTAGGTTATCTTTCCCTTTTCCTAATTTTTTGACGTTGTTGAAATAGGGAAAGCTATAAAGTGAGTTGTAGTGACTAATCTTGAATTTTTTCGATTGTTGAAAAACATCCATTTCCTTTGCTCCCCCATTTCCTTCCAGATAATTTGTATCCTTTGTTGAGGAGAGAGAACTTTGCCAATTTAGTTTCGTCTCATAAATCTTGCAGCTGAGGAAAATATTGATTACCTTAGCCATCCAAGTGAATTAAATAGGGGAAATGTGTCCCTCAAGGCAGCATGCATTGGTGATGCTGTTCGGCACCTTATTGCTACAGTTTCAATATCATTTATTTTTCTTGAAGGCAATGGCATATTTTTGTACCAGTTATGATACTCTTGTTCCTCAAAAACCATGCAGAGCCCCTTTGGAATGTCTCATCAGCAGGCCTTGGCACAGGTTACAGCTCAAGCTGTACTAGCCCAATCCCAAATGCTATCTGAATATCAACCTTCTTCAGTAGCAGATCGAACTGAGTCACTGACACATAATCCATCCTTTACTCTAAGTGAAGCTTCACAAATGCAGATGGCACCATCAACATCAGACCCCAGAAGTTCAATGATGGAGCCATCAGAGGCCTCTCATTCTGATATGAAATACCAACCTGCTTCCATTGCCATTGATAAGCCTGCTGATGATGGCTACAACTGGCGTAAATATGGGCAGAAGCAGGTGAAGGGCAGTGAATATCCGCGAAGCTATTACAAATGTACACATCTGAATTGCCCTGTCAAAAAAAAGGTTGAGCGTTCTCCTGATGGCCAAGTAACTGAAATTATCTACAAAGGCCAGCATAATCATGAACTGCCTCAACCCAATAGGCGTGCAAAAGAAGGTAGCGATCTAAATGTAAATATTCAAGCCAAGCCAGATCTGGGTCCTCAAAGTCGGGCTGGAAATTGGAAAAAATCAAGTGAAACAGTACCGGCTTATTCAGTTCCTCTGGGGGATCAGGAATCTACTGGAGCAGGGGCCCCTAAGTTACCTGGATCAAGTGATAGTGAGGAAGAAGGCAACGTGGAAGCAAGAGGAGAGGGAGATCTTGATGAGCCAAACCCAAAGAGAAGGCATGCTCCTGGTCTCTCACTGTACCTAATCATCATTTTACCTTTTTTTCTTGGAGAAATAAATTCCTTGGTGTGCAGGATCACAGATACTGGTGCATCTGAGGTAACTCTCAGACACAAGACTGTCACAGAACCTAAAATTATTGTGCAAACAAGAAGTGAAGTTGATCTTTTAGATGATGGCTATAGGTGGCGCAAGTATGGGCAGAAGGTGGTAAAAGGAAATCCTCATCCAAGGTGGTAACTTTTGTCTAAATTTCTCCTTATTTGTGTTTTGTTTTAATGATTGCATGGCAAGTAGATTCTATGATCTTTCACTAATTATCTATCTAGAACTTGCATAATTCGAGCAACAAAGTTGCAACAACTTTGGTCCTGGTTATATAAAGTATTCTTACATTTCAGTAGCTGTCTCTTAAAGTCAATAGTTTATATAATAAGGCTTACAGTCCTTCTATTTGCAAGCCCTTCTCCACACCACCATCATGATATAATTTAATTTATAAGAAATTTTAAAATTACGTTCTCATAGAAATCAAACTTGCAACGCCAGTGTAGAGGATGTGTCCTCCACACCATCTTGCGAATATAATTTTTCTAAGGCTTATTCTTATGGTATGCAGTTTACAAGGTCACCATTCTATAACTTGGGTGACAAAAATGTCGGTCAAGGCCGCTATATCTTCCTTTGATTTGTAAGAGTGTAAATATAGTACTTGTGGGGTTAGATTTTCAATGTTTCATTGTTGGAGATTAAAGACAAATAAAGAAAATGTCTTCTACTTATCAAATAATAAAATAAAACAAAATAATGGCTCCTTATGTCTCTCCTTCTGCTTCACTTGATATGCATAAGATCTCGGAGACCTTTATCTGTAGGTCTTAGAAACTTTTTTCTCTTCTTGGACATTTTTTATGTTTCTTCTTTGTTTTTTTCATTCTGCACATGATGCGTGCTGCATCTAGCAGACTCTATATGTGGCAATAGATCTGACTCACTGTTTATAAAACTCCATAAGTAAGAGATTTTGTCCCTCCAAAAGTTGGTGTTTGTATCACAAGACAGAATCATCTGTGAGGGATATGAGACATGATCTTTCTGTTTTGTATTCTAAGCGTGCACTATGATAATGGTAATATGAGTCAATATACAATCTAGATGGTTTTTCCTTGTTGCATCGGTTCCTCTCTCAGGTTTTTGGTGGTATCGTATCTGAGATACATGTCAATGTTTGTCTGTGTTTGTATGTCATATAAATGGTTTATCTCCATTTTCCTGCTGAGATTATTAGATTAGCCAACGTTAATTTCCCATATGGCAGTCTTGTCTTGCCCCATGAATGGTGATCACATAATCCAATGGTGATTTTTTTATTTCTCAAATGAATAATCAATTGTAACTTCAATAAACATAATTTTTACCTCCTGTTTTTCCCAAGGAAAATAACCGCTTAGTTGTGTTGGCTGGCTTTACTGCTAACAATTTCGATTCTGGTATTGTCTCCCAAGATGCTGTTTCCAATGTGAATAACGTTCATTTTCTGGCTGGAAAATCATTTCGATGCCTCACAATCTGTAACAGGAGCTATTACAAATGCACTAACCCGGGATGCAATGTCCGTAAGCATGTTGAGAGAGCTTCAACAGATCCCAAAGCTGTCATAACCACATACGAGGGAAAGCACAATCATGATATCCCAGCAGCTAGAAACAGCAGCCACAACACAGCCGATAGAATTGCACCTCAGAAGGTGGTGGCCGAGAAACAGTCACTGCTTAAAGAGACAGGTTTTGGAAACAATGACAAAAGGCCAGTGCTTCTACAGCTAAAAGAAGAGCAAATACGTGTGTAAACTTCTATTCTGCATCCATCAGGTCTGGTGGTTGATTCCGGCGGACTAACGCGGCATAGTTGAAGCAATTTAGAGTAAAGAAATCACATGATAGCTAGGCTTATTGGCGTTCAGCTGAAATGGTTTCTGCCTGTGTAATTCGTTGACGAGGCTTTGTTGTAGTTTTTGTTATACAGAAGTAAGAGGCTTTCTTTTGTACGTTTAAATTCAGAAATTGGTCTCCTCTGTGATTTTGTTGACACCGAGAAATAGGAGATTACTCTTTGAAGTTACATATGGATTTAGCAGCCAGTCTTGCTTAATTATCAGCTTCGCAACTCAATTTGTTATGTAATTTGGTCAAATATTAATAAATGCCATACTTTTACGTGCCTGTCAAACTTCTATTATTCACTGTGTCCAGTAATTTCCGGTGAGAGTTTAGGCTCCATAAATCCTCACGTGTGAGTTCCTATTTATAGTATCATTGTTTGGAAAAAAAAAATATATATATATATAGGTAGACGTTTATTATTAATGAGGATTGGGATTCCTAGAATTCTTGAACAATTCTTTAAGATTTAAAATAAGAAAAAGATAAATATATTAAAATATTTACTATTCTCCCTATTAATTCCCAGTAAATATTATAAAATTATTATTATTTTTTCTCATTTTAGGCTTTAAAATTTGCACGTTAACTCTAAACTTTAATGAGGTGGATTTCATATTAAGAGATTTAAACCTATGCTTATGATTTTTTATATATATTTTTTTTTCAACAAAATTAGCACATTATTCTACTTAAACAATGAATAATATTCAATTCATTTTACAAACCGCCACATTAATGTGATAGTGTTATTTTAATAAAAAAAATTCAAGAAATTTCCATTTACTTTTTTTTTATTTTGCATAAATATCTTTTCAAAATAAAAGCGTAAAAGAAGACAAAACAAGAGGTTGCAGTGGAGCTGTCGGGCAGTTAAAAGGGACTCTGCAAAGTTGCAACCACCATGTTCGCGCTCTCTCACGCCTTCCTCCAATCAAAAGCAACAAACGGTAAGGAAATAACCGAAACTTCCAAACCGCCTTTTCCTCCTTTTGCAAAACCAAGAAAACATAGACCCACGCGTACATATATTACATACACAACAACGAAACGATGATGTGCCCAATTCGCACCTACGAATCGCTCTCTCTCTCAAGCACGCACACTTCCTTGCCTTTCGGACCGTTTGTCCTGGAAATCTATCTCATCCTCCAATCCCCCGCAGATCTCGCCGAGACCCAAACTAGAAACGATAAGACCAGAAAATAACACCAACACCCAAAGAGAATCCCGGGACTCGCTATCTGTCGGAGGCGGGTTTAAGCGTGCAGCCGCGTTAATCTCTCTCAGAGGAAGGGAGGGAGCGGAACGCATATAGATACGCAGGGACAAACGATGCAATCCCTTTCGTAAGCTTATGTGAGGGGGAATCTGGAGAATTCTCCTGCTCCATCCCCGCCTGCTGAATGGGTTGCTTTAGCTCCAAGCACGCGGCACGGGATGCTTCGTCCTCTGTTTTCGATAACCCGGCTGACAACAACAATGGCTCCGCCATGATTCTCGAGCCATATTCGTTGAAGAAGAACCAATCCGGTAATCAATCTAGGAAGGACGGGAGGTCCGCTGATCGGAGCCGCGAGCTCAACAAGTCCAAGAAGGAGAGCTCCCATTCCCATTCCAAGGGTCCCTTTAGCTCCAAGCTTGGCTTATCTCACAGGAACGTGCAGGCCGAACAAATCGCTGCTGGATGGCCCACCTGGCTCAGCGCTGTCGCTGGCGAAGCCATCGATGGTTGGCTCCCTCTCAGAGCAGATTCTTTTGAGAAATTGGAGAAGGTATGCATACTCATTTTGTTTTTGTTTAATGCCATAACTTCATATCTTTCTCTTCTAATTTTTCGATTCCTGAAGGAAACGGGGTTATTTTGTTTTAGAGAAATGTGTTAGCTGCAAAGGGATTTCATAGAAATAAACTCATAATCTGATCGTTATCATGCTGTCCAAATTCATTTTTACTGTTTGTTCGTCTCGTATTTTCATTTGAGAATTCAAAGTATGTCTACTATATATTTACATTCCCGTTTATATATGTATCTTCGAGGGTCGCATCATTTCAAAGAAGTGAATGGGGGATAGCTGGCAATATTTGACAGAACTTATGAACTTGACGTTAACACGACACGGAATAATAAGATTAGAACTTGTCCTAAAAGTTTAAATGGATAGAAAGATGAAAATTTAATTATTTGTATTATATTATTAACATTCTCCCTTATGTGTGAGTCAAACTCTCGTTCAATGGGTGATTCAATATGTGAAATAGTTAATTAACTACGGTAGAGTGTAGAGTCAGAGTTTGAACTCAAGATCTTTGTTCTGATACCATGTAAATTAAAATTACTATTTATCTCAAAAATTTAAGCTAATAAAAAGAGATAAATTTAATTATTTATATTATATTCTTAATAAAATATGCATATTAGGGTTTGGGTCTCAAGCCAGACTCAATAGGTGTCTTGTTTTAAAAAATAAGAACCCAATACACTTCTAGAATTACCTAAAGTGAGCCTCGAAGCAGAAACCTTTATACTGGCTAATGGGATATAAGTATCTCAAAAGTATGGACCTTTGCCTATCTGGGTGAAGGTGCAGATATCTTATAACTACATCTGGGCTTAAAAGTTTTCAAGGAGTTCTCTGTCCAAATGTAATTCAGAAAAAATAATGTGAGCTAAATGCCTTGTAATGCCTTTTGGTATGTATTAATGATCGTGATGTCGGTTGATTCGCCCTTACATTTTCCTAATGCTGTTGTACTAGATGGCTACTTGGCCAAATGTTGGTAAATTTCCTGACTTCCATCTTCTTTATAATTTTTTTTCCCTTTCCTCCCATGTATGTAGATTGGGCAAGGCACGTACAGCAGTGTGTTTCAAGCACGTGAAGTTGAAACTGGGAGGGTGGTTGCCCTGAAGAAGGTACGAGTTGAAAATTTCCAGCCAGAGAGCATAAGGTTTATGGCTCGAGAAATAATGATCCTCCGCAGGCTGAACCATCCAAATATCATGAAGTTGGAGGGGCTTATTACTTCTCGGTTATCAAGTAGCATATACCTCGTATTTGAGTACATGGAACACGATCTTGCTGGACTGATAGCTAGCCCGGATATCCAATTTAGTGAGGAACAGGTTTGATAATTGTCTAAATTGATAATAGATATGTGAAACAATATGAGCTTTGATCATCATCGAGATATTATGTCATTGGATGCTGTAAAATCCTAAAATTGTTGTGTTTCTGTTTCTTTGGAAGTTAAAAAAGTTTAGGTCGACATCTCTGTAGGTCAAGTGTTATATGACACAGCTATTATGTGGAATTGAGCACTGCCACCTGCGAGGTATAATGCATCGAGACATTAAAGCATCCAATATTTTGGTAAACAACGAAGGGGTTCTGAAATTGGGGGATTTTGGACTTGCAAATGTCGTCAGCCCAAAGAACAGACAACCATTAACCAGTCGTGTGGTTACTCTATGGTATCGTCCTCCTGAACTTTTGATGGGGTCAACGAATTACGGGGTAACGGTAGATCTCTGGAGTGTAGGCTGTGTATTTGCAGAACTTCTTATTGGAAAGCCTATCCTTAAAGGGAGAACTGAGGTGATAACACTAAGGAAGTGCACTTGTTTCCTTATCCACTTTATTCTTATCTGTTGTCAAGTATTTAATAGCTCGTGGTCGGGGACAACTGGGAGTTTGATATAAAGTATCAGATATTTAGTTTCTTCAAATTTACTCTCTGTGGATTTTGGTCTCTTGAATATATGAAATCACCACTTGTCTTAAAAATTTAAACTGATAGAAAAATGTAGATTTTTATTATTTATTTTATATCTTAACATTCTCCCTCAAGTGTGAGCTAAACTCTCCCTCAATGGGTGGCTCAATACGTAGAATTTTTAATTAAATGAGATAGAGTATAGAGTCAGGGTTCGAACTCAGGACCTCTACTATGATATTATTTGAAATTATCATTTGTTCCAAAAGCTTAAACTAATAGGAAGATATAGATTTTTATTATTTATTTTATGTCTTAATAGAATATACTCATATCTAGAAGATTTTGCCTACACGTGAAACTTTTACATTCTAATATCGTCATAAGCACTATAGTATTTAAAAATTAAAGATGCCTCATTACTTGCTTGTCAAGTGCAGAGTATCATTGATCTTGCAGTGGAATTTTGAAAAGAATTCTTGACCCTTTTATTTATTTATTTATTTTTAATTTGAAAAGAGGAGAGTACCCCAAATTAAAGAATTCTCAACTTAGACAAACCCTAAGACTTGTTTTTTTTTTTTAAATTTACTAAAGGAATCGAGTGTGTGAATTGCAATAAGTGCACTAGTTGATTGGCTTATTTTAAATTATTTCTCATATAGCTGATATTTTGATAAGTGTTCTTCTCCAATCTGCAGGTTGAACAATTACACAAAATTTTCAAGCTTTGTGGTTCTCCACCAGAGGAGTTTTGGAAAAAGTCTAAACTTCCTCATGCAGCAATGTTTAAACCCCTACATAATTATGAAAGTTCAATTGGGGAGAAGTGCACAGATCTTCCTAGTACTGCTGTGAACCTCATTAAAACTCTACTTTCCTTGGAACCTCAAAAGCGTGGGACTGCGTCCTCTGCCCTTATGTCTGAGGTAGCTTTTTCTTAAAATTTATCCTGTGTAAGGTTCTTCTTCTAAGTAAAGATTGATTATTGCAGTCTTTCCACATTTTAGCGCATTGCTGTTATGAGGTTTCCCGAGTAAGGTTTCGCAATTACTTTTCATATTATGTTCCCTTAATATGCTTGTGGAACATGCTTATTACCGAAAAAAGATTCTGTTTTTTCGCGTTGACTGTCTGATTCAATGTCTGCGCCATGCTTCCATTTTTCAGTATTTCAACACAGAGCCGTATGCATGTGATCCATCAAGCTTGCCAAAGTACTCGCCTAGCAAGGAAATTGATATTAAAAATCGTGAGGATGGGCGAAGGTGAATTTTTTCTTTTTATCTTATTTACGTAGGCTGCTCATGCAACATTAATGGGACCAAAAGACCCAGTCATTGAAAAATAAAATTCTTGTTTCCATTATCTAGTGAACTTAATATGATCGTGCTTATACACTCAAAGAGTTATCAGGGTTTGAGTCTATGAGCCATTCCTTGGAAGCATATGTTTTATATTATCAAACGTGTTTGACCTAATACCCATTGCACCAGCAGGAAAAAGACTGGTGCTAAAGTGCGAGAGCCTGCAGCATCAAGAAAGCCTAGAAGACTCCGTAAAACTTTGCAAGAAACAAACGCTATCAGTAAATTAGCACCAAATGAGGTCAGTGTGTGTGGGTGTGCCTAGGCCAGAAGAAATAGGAAGTTTTCTTTTCTTTAGTACTAATTGTTTATCCTTTTTTATGCAGGAAATGCAAGATTCTGCTCAACTTGATGATAGAAAAAATAAGAGCAACGCACATATTCCTAAAGGAAGAGATGGCTTTGCGCGAAGAGAGCCATTAAAACCATCATTTGATACAATGTCAGAGACTTCCCGAGTGATGAATGGATCCCAAGGGGACACTACAGTTTCACGCCCAACAGAAGTATCAACATCAAGCGGCTTTACATGGGCAAAAAGGCGAAAAGAGAATGCTGCATCCACAATATCAGATGGATCAAAAAGCAAAATTAGTGCATTAGATCCATCGTTTGCAAAAGCATCTTACTTAACCAAAAAAGAAAACGATCTTCTATGCAGGGTTCTTATCAATTCCATTGAGGCTGCCAAGCATGAAATGCACAAGCAGCAGTACCAGTTTGACATGCCAGCTTCTTCCAACGCATCTGATGCATTACATTCTCTTGATGTTTCCATGACATCTGGTCAAAAAGAAGTAGCAGATGTTCTAACAAACAATACGGTAAGTGTACAAACATCACCATAGACTAAAACCTAAAACCAACTGCTGTAGTCAGATTTAACTAACATCTGTGTTGCTTACAAGAATTAATTAGACACCTTTGTTCAACTTTGTGGAGAACTCATTCATTCTATTCTAATTTTCTTCATGTGATCATGGGTTGAAGCTAATTACTCTTCTAACAATTATTAGGGTTACAAAAACAAAGGGAAGCACGTTGAATACTCAGGACCGCTGTTTTCCCAACCACGTAAATATGATGAACCCTTGCAAAAGAATGAGAGTCATATTCGTCAATCAGTACGGAGATCCAGATTCGAAAGAGGTACGAGAAAGTTACTTTCGGTGTTACAGTATTCCATCAGTCAATCGAGCTAGCCTGCAATCTTTCTTATCTCCTGAACTTTTTTTTTCTTATCTCCTGAACTTGAGCTATAATCATATAAACTTTGCCAGACATACCTGAATTAAAGCATATCATGCTACGGGTCCATGTAAAACTTTGCCAGATCTCTCTCTCTTTTTCTATATATAGATATTTGTTGTTTCTTCAATAGCACCTATGAGTACTAGATTTCAACTTGCTTTTACAGATTGATGATCAAGCAAGATTTCTACGGTTTAAAGAGGACGGTGCAATTAATTCATGTGCATGTGGACTAATGTACAAGCTAGCCAATGCTGAACTCAACAACTCCACAAGTGAGCCCTCTCTCAGTGCCGGCCAGCACCTCTTTCAAGCTCAAGTAGCTAGCTAGCTACGTACATGATCTTTCTGACAAGGTGCTACTGCAACCTCCATGATGTCCGTCCTGATCAATAGCCATTGTACTGTGACGGCTGATCAAATAGATAGTTGAGTCATTAAAGAGTGTTTCCATTCTTTGCTCGAAGGAAAATATATTTATATATATATACCAACACCTACCTTAAAGATGTGGGAGAGCGTGTTTTGCTTCTACTTTAATTCAAATGTCCAAATTCAACAATTTCAGTTTTTTCATATAATTTGTATGAGCATGAGTAGTACTGATACTTGCACGGACAGGATTTTTTGTGGGAAAAACAAAACAAAATTTCAACAGTAAAAGATTTTTATGTCTGTTTCATGCGTTTTTCCCTGTAAATTCTATCTGTATCCCAATCATTTTCCTTTCTAAAAATATAAAATACCAATGACTGAAACAAGTAGTATATATTCTCGTTCTTTTGTTGGTAACAACACGTAATGCTGTTGGAATTAATTAAAATTCCTAGAACAACTAAGCTCCGATTTATTTATTTTTTTCTAGGAAAATCACCATTTCTATTATTTTAAACCTACCAAAATGGTGATCGGATTGCTGACAACACAATCTTACTCCAAATGATCTTTGTAACGACATCTAAGATTTCATTGATTGTATTTGAATGATGAGTCAAATCTACCAATTAAATTCGATAGGACAAGTCCTACACATAAAGAGAGGTATAGGTACAAAAAAACAAATTAGGAAGAAGAATTGAGACTTTCTTGTATTCTGAATATTGTATCAAATATATATCCTAATGAGTCAAAATATTAGGACAAAACTTGTAAAGACATTAATTTAAGAGTAATGTTAACTAGATATAATTATAAGTTGTATTAGTCTTTCACACTTTCTTTTAAAAAAAAAAAAAATAGATTTATTGTGAAAAAGTTAGATTTTTTGATTTTTTTTAAAGAGAATGCGTGAGGTTTATCTGCTCTTATAAATCATTTTTCTTAATTTAATATCTAAAAATTAACACATATATTTTAAAAAAATAAAAATAAGAATTGATATTAACATTTGACAAACAAAATATAGGATTAGTACTTACATACTCCTGATTTAGCCCATTACATACGATTTTTCATATTTTATTTTGTTATCTTTAATGATAAAATTTTAATAAATTTATATATGAATTACTTAAATTAACGATCACTTAAGATATATTACGTCAATAATCGTGTCCGAAGCATTTTTGTTCTTCCAATCCGATTACCTTTCCTTTTGTAAACTACGGTCTCGAGTTATGGGGATTCCTACTTTACCCTCACAAATCTAATAAAAACCCACTCTAGAACTCGAGGAGGGATGCGTAACATATTAATTCCAGAGAAGCGATTATCGTTATTAACTATAAACTATAAAGTCTAAAAAGAAAAAAAAAACCATCAACTATAAAGTTAAAATTCCATTAAAAAAAAAAACCATCATCGTCGGGTCCGTAACTCCGACGCGAGCGAGGCCGCGATTCTGCGAGAGAGAGAGAGAGAGAGAGACAACGAGCTGAAGGAATAACTGAGACGTAGCCAAGACAGGTCCTCTTCCTTGAGTCTACGCCTCTACTTCAGTGCCTCCCTCGTCACGATATATCGTAATCTTCTTCTTTTTCCTTTTTCTTCGATTTTTCAATTGGTTGTTTTAGCTTTTGGATTCTCAGATCTGTCTCAGCTAGTGTTTGAAGAGTTTGTATTGGATTGGTAGATTTTCTCTCCTTCGCTCCTTTTATTTTGTGCTGTTTAGTCTTTGAGGAATTGTGGGGGATTTTGCAATTCGAGCTATTTCGTGATGGGGGATTTTCGTTGACTTTATTGGGTTATTGTTTGATGGGTCTCTCTAGTTTTAATTTCCCCTCTAGTTTTTTTTTTTTTTTTTTTGGTCTTGACGTAACTGAGGAATCTTCCATGATTGTATACGTCGTAAGTGGCGATTTGTCTCTGAAATCCGGTCATATGATTTCTTGAAATTTGGATGGCTGGATGAATTGATTGAAAAACCATGCTGAAATATACTCTTTCAAATGGGTTGGGTTTCAAAGGAGGACTTGCATTAGGCAATTTAGGGTTTTTGGGTGTGTCGTCCATTCAGTGATCCATTGCCTGTTTAGGTATAGAATAAAAGATTTTCACAGATATTTCTGTGTTCTTCTATGGAGTTTCTAGCATTTAGGACCATGCGGTTGAAAAATGTGGCAAATTTTGGCTTGGGAAAATAAGATGTTTGAATTCTGTGTTCTGCTTCTTTTTTAGTTGTTAGTTTTGTTTGGCAACTATGGGATCAGAAGATCCTTCGATTCTAAGCCCTTTTTTTTTTCTTCCTTCGTCAGCGTGACTGTGAGTCTAATCTGTTGTTGCGACATCTATGTTGGAATCATTAACGAAGCGCTGATACAGCAACTGACTATAAAATTTGCACCATAAAATCCTTGCAACATAACACTGATGTGCGATGAAATTGGTCAATCATTTTTATTTTATTATTGAGTCTGTTGGATTACTATCTTTTCACTATGGTCATTAAAACAAACTGATTTAAAGGAAAACATATTGGTAAAGTGCTTGTGACCAAGAGAGGCTTTGAATGCTCGTAGAAATTTCCATATCTTTTGATTGATTAAGTTCTTCTGAACTCTCGATTTTGCTTTACCATGTTGACTGTAAATAAGCATTAGTCCTTGTTTTTGTTTCTATGCATAGTGGGTCGTGTCTACCACTAGGGATCTTTCCTTGGGCACGTGTTTGCCAGATTGCTACTTATGATGCCATTCTGTCTGATTTGCGCACATAACTTCTCTCACATTGTCTTATTTTCCACCCATGCCTAATATTAAATAGGAAATGGATGGCTCAACTGGGCTAGGTGGCAATGGTCTGGATGTGTTTCTCCAAAATTATAAGCTTGGAAAAACCCTTGGAATTGGTTCCTTTGGCAAGGTGAAAATTGCTGAGCATATCTTAACAGGTCATAAAGTTGCTGTAAAGATCCTTAACCGTCGAAAGATTAAGAACATGGAAATGGAGGAAAAAGGTCTTTAATTTTCTTGGAGATGATCTGGTCTGTACCATATTTCTTCCTTTTTTACTTTAAAATTTCCTTCATTAATTTTTTCCCTTTAAATTGGTGCAGTGAGAAGGGAAATCAAAATATTGAGATTGTTTATGCATCCTCATATAATAAGACTCTATGAGGTTGTAGACTCGCCAGCAGACATTTATGTTGTGATGGAGTACGTGAAGTCTGGAGAGCTCTTCGATTACATCGTGGAGAAGGGTAGGTTGCAGGAGGATGAAGCTCGTAATTTTTTTCAGCAGGTAGGATCACCTAATATTTTTGAGATTTTGCATACTGTTTATTGCTTAGATAAGTTCAAGTGGGCTGAGCCCTGTGTGTTGGGGCAGATAATCTCTGGTGTGGAGTACTGCCATAGGAATATGGTGGTTCATAGAGACCTGAAGCCTGAGAATTTGCTTTTAGATTCCAAATGCAATGTCAAGATTGCTGATTTTGGTTTAAGCAACATAATGCGTGATGGTCATTTTTTGAAGACAAGTTGTGGAAGTCCAAACTACGCTGCCCCAGAGGTATGAATTTGTGGCAATTTTTGCTGAGGAAACTCGAGTAACTAATGCTCCTCCATTGTCATGATTTTGATCTAGAGGTTTTCTATGCCAATTTCTTATAGGTTATCTCTGGAAAATTGTATGCTGGGCCTGAAGTGGACGTATGGAGCTGTGGTGTTATATTGTATGCCCTTCTTTGTGGCACCCTTCCTTTTGATGATGAAAACATTCCCAACCTATTTAAAAAGATCAAGGTAGTGCTATACTTATGATGATTAACACATATCAGATCAGCTCATCTGCAATAACTTTGTAAATTTATAAAGCAGATATTGATTCAGGAAATTGTTTGACCTTTTTATTGTTTCTTTGGAATCCAGGCAGTCAGTTGTTTATTTTCAGCTTTAATTTCAGTTCGGAATGCTTGCTGGAAGATAACTATGATTCACATTAATACTTGTCAAAAATAAAATAAAATTCACCTTTAATGTTTTCACTGTTGTGTTGGGAGACTAATAAAAGAAAAATTGTTTGGAGACTTGTCACTGGTTAAGTCATGAGTGATGAGTCCAGATTCTGTTTTGTATTTTCTTTCTAATGTTCATTGGTCGATTCTTTTCCTCCACTCTATATCATATCCAAATTGGAGTCATGCGCAAAGAGATCAACATTATTTTGAACTGACATCATCTTGTTCTCTAGGGTGGGATATACACTCTTCCCAGTCATTTATCATCTGGTGCAAGAGACTTGATCCCAAGGATGCTTGTCGTTGACCCAATGAAGCGAATGACCATTCCTGAGATTCGCCAGCACCAATGGTTTCAGTCTCATCTTCCACGTTATTTAGCTGTGCCCCCACCAGATACAATGCAACAAGCAAAAAATGTATGTTGATCCTTCCATTTCTTTATACCTCTCTTTTGTTGATTGCATGTGTCAATTGGAATTATAATAACTGCACTGTTTGCTTATAGAGTGTCATCCTCTTTGTGTGCAATTGGGTAATTTCTTGCTTTATTGATCCATTTATAGCTATAAAAATTATAGGAGAATTGGGCAACATAATTATTATTTATATCGTGTGGTATTTGTTTTATTGTTACCTTGGTCGTATTTAATTCTGCCATTGACACTTCTTTTGCAGATTGACGAGGAGATTCTACAGGAAGTTGTTAAAAGGGGATTTGACAGGAACCAGCTGGTTGAATCTCTTCGCAACAGAATACAGAATAAGGTTCGGACTTTTTTGGACTCAATATTCATTTTTTAAATTGTGTCTTATTTCTTGACACATATTTCAGGCTACTGTTGCTTACTATTTGTTATTGGACAACCGGTTCCGCCCTTCCAGTGGCTATCTTGGAGCTGAGTTCCAAGAGACTATGGTAAGTCTGTTTTTTGTTAAGTTATTCTAAGGTTGAGTTTGGATACACGGTTCAGATAAGATGTTTTGAATTGTAATTAAATAAAATATTGTTAGAATATATTTTTTAGTATTATTTTTATTTAGTTGAATTGTTTATTATATTTTTACATGAGAATTTGAAAAGGTTGTAATGATTAAGATGAAATGAAATGAGATAAGGGTTTTGTGTAAACAAACGAAGCCTAAGCTGTAAAAAGTGTCCTTTTTTCTACTTGAGAAAGTCATTTTGAGCTTCCTTTGGTCTTTTGGATGGTGTTCTCTGGGTTTTTTGCAATTATATCCCCATTTGCAATTGACCTGACCTTGTAGATTGTCTAGTTTTAACTGCCTGTGGAATATGATACATCATTATCCTTTGTTAACGTCTGTTTGCATTGCATGGATATGTGTTTATTGAATGTACTGTTCTGTTTTTTAGAAGTTGTATCATCTACTTAATTAGTACTTGTATGTTTTCTTTGTTATACCTACTTCAATTAAATTGGGAGTTCTATAGATGTTACTTGGTTTTGTTTTTTCCAGGATCTTGGTTTCAATCGTATGCATCAAAATGAGGTCTCTGCTTCAGCTGTTGGGCACCGCCTTCCAGGATATATGGAGTATCAAGGGATGGGCGTGAGACCACAGTACCCTGTTGAGAGGAAATGGGCTCTTGGACTTCAGGTTAGTTTTTAAACTATGTTTATGTTGGAATAGGACTAAAGCAGCGGAGTTACTCTGCTGTTATATATATAAAAGTAGATTGCTTTGCATGTTGTATATGGTCAATGCTTCCATCTTGGTAATGCCTCTCTTGAAGTCTTGCTATTTGAGAGAAAATAATGTGTTTCTGTGTTAACTGCATAGCACGTGGACAGTAATAGCAGGGTGGATGTTCTTTTCCCCTGAACATTGATACATTTGTGTACTTCCAACATTTTGGCAGTCCCGAGCTCATCCTCGTGAAATAATGTCGGAAGTCCTCAAAGCTCTGCAAGAATTGAATGTATGTTGGAAGAAGATTGGACACTACAACATGAAGTGCCGTTGGATTCCTGGTCATCTTGAAGGCATGCTGAACAATCCTGTGCACAATAATCACTACTTTGGGGATGAACCGACCATTGTTGAGAATGATGGTGTTACCAACTCGCCCAATGTTGTCAAGTTTGAAGTGCAGGTAATTTGTTCTGCTTGATTGTTCCTCTCTATGATTGTGATTTCTCTGTGCTCGGATATGTAAAAATGGGCTACCCCAGCTAGCAAGCATTCTTCTGGGGAGAATGGACCGGCTTTGTTTTTGTTTTGTGTTAACTTTGTCCTTGTATGCATGATATAGACTGACACCAATTAATATAGAGCTATTTCCCCCGATGTAGTGCTAATATATTCTTTCTGCTATGTTCTTACCAGCTCTACAAAACTCGGGAGGAGAAGTATCTGCTTGATCTCCAAAGGGTCCATGGCCCACAGATTCTCTTCTTGGATCTTTGTGCTGCTTTCCTGGCACAGCTCCGAGTCCTTTAAAGCAAGAAGCCTAGGCTCACAAGAAGACCTTTGCCTGTGAATCTCTTCTGACGCTTGTGTATAAGAAGTCAATTATGTATATAACATGTACAAGCTCAATTTGATAGCTTTTTTCCCGGACTTTTTCGGGTTTTGTTTAGTTTGAGCCAATCTTCAACGCTGGAATTGGTGGCTTACAATCTGGGTGCAGTCTGCCCTGCCCTTGGATTATATCCTTGAGGATGATTAACATGTGACTCTTGCCTTTGATTTTTATCTAATCTGAATCTGAGGTTACTTTGGTAATAGAAATCTAAACTTATCTTCCTGTTCTTGTGTCTTTTGTCAACCAATGACTTGGGAAGATCGTTAATTGTCTCTGTTTCATTTCATTTCATGTTTGCACAGTAATTGGTTTTTATTTTTATGGATGCAAAAATTATTTTATTTTTTAAAAGAGTTTTCAACTTTAATTCAAACATCTTTAAATAATAGTAAAAAATTTCTCAAAAAAATTATTTTCTGTTTATTTGTGTAGGATCTTATGAAAAGATAAAAAGCACATAAAACTTATAAAGAAAAATCATAATTTAGCTAGCCACTTTTCAATAAAACTAAATAGCAGACTCTCCAAATTTATCATTATTCTATTAAAATATTGATTTTGACCTTAATTCATTTACTTTAGTTCTAATTATAATTTAACATTTTATTTTTTATTAAAAAGTACACATTATTTTTCTAACGTTAATATTATTCATAACGCATATAATTTTCTAACGGTTTTTTTTTTACAACGGTCATATTCTTTCAACTAATATATTTTTTCAACGGTCATATTTTTTCAATGATCATATATTCACAATGAATATATTTTTTTTGTAGTATTTTTGCGCGAGAGGAACAGTCGGCAGCGGGAAGAGAATTGTTTATGGTGAAAATATATTTAGCAAACCTGATTTGGCCAGTGAATAAATCTCGAAGTAAAATTACTGTTTATTTATTGAGTCTATTATAGTAGATTTTTGTACAACCTAGCTAAACTTTTGCCAATAAGTTGAGTCCAGTCCTAATGCTCTTCAACAAACTTCAAAGTTCAACAGAAATATATCTCCAAAAAGTTTAATCCAAACAACTTCTCATATTGCCTATTTACTTCCACAAAATCTAAAAAAAATATATATATATATCAGAATTAAAAAAAAATGTCACAGTTGTCCCTACGCAAACATATTTACTCGTAGGCTTATAGCCATTTTCTTTTTCTCACACACTGTGGATGGGTGGCATCTAGTAGTGGATAGGAGTTGAAATGATGATGGACGAGACAGAGAGAAAGGAAGAGCCTCACTCCGGAGAAAATGACTGTTTTGAGTGAGGGTCCTTTCTACATACATTTTCACTCTTTTTTTTTTATTTTTTAATCAAGTAAATTTCATTAAAATAAAAGATGATATTTGAGATGTTTGGGGTTTTGGGGTTCTCCAACAAAACACTTCAAAATAACAAATACAGTGCTAGTGCAAAGAAAAAAGAAAAAAACGGGTTTTGAAACCAATTTCTTGGTCTCTACCCAATCCCTACTAAGAGGGAAACGTCTTAAAAGACATTTTGATGGTAAGCCACCGCTGGAAGCGGTGCAAATGGATGCACTGTAGTTGAAAGTCTTGAAGTATTTGTTGTTGAGGTCCTTAGTCTCTCTCACAAGATCACCGGTTAGGGAAAGTAATAATCCGAATAGACCGGTAGGGGAAGAGCAGATCTGTAGCGGAGGAACAGTTAACCCACGCATCTGCAGTGGGGCGTGAAGGCCAAGTGCCGGAGGAATGGAGGAGGCGTCAAGCCAATCTGAAGGATCGGAGGGTGGAGAGTCTGCTGGTGCGGCGCGTGTAGCCGGCGGAGCTATCGGAGTGCTACGGGGCGTGAAAGCCACGCGCGGAAACAGACTGCACGTGAGGGCCACGCGCAGACATATTGGGCGCAGTTCCGCGTCGTTCCAGTAGATTGGCTGGAGGGGAACGTCGTGGTGGGGCGCGTGTCTATTGTTCATGGCCAGAGTGCAGCAGATCTGAGAAAATCCTCGCCGGTGAAAAAACACTATCCTAAAAGCATATTCACAACTAAGAAGTGCAAAAGAAAACGAAAATAAAAAGGAAATGGAGAGGAAGGGGTGAGCTCCGGCGACTTCACTTGTAAGGATTGGTGTTTTTTTCCTAGAGAGAAGGCAGAGGAAAGCTCTAGAGAGAAGGCGTCAGTCACTACTGTCTGTTTCTTACATACATTTTCACTCTAGTTGTTTTATCATTTCTGTTACTGAAGTCAAAGTCTTCAAAATCAATATTTCAATCTTCAAAATCTCAATTCCCACCGAGTCAAAGAATTAAAAGAGCTAAAGAAGATCACAAAATCAAAGCCAATCAAAAGAAGGAAGAAAGCAAATCTTAAAAAAATTTATAATGAAAACTATAGCCTACACTACAATATCAGTTATCAATCTCGTCTCTATGATTCGGAGCAACTTTTTCATTATCTTCTTCAGCCCTGAGATCTCAATGATCATGTTCTTCTTGTTCTGTGTTCATTGGTACATCAACATCTTCATAACCAACCCTCCCATGATCCAACAGTACCTGCTTCAGAAGTTCCTCAAATCTATTGGACAGGAGCTTATGAAGTTTAAATGTCAGAAACTAGCTTTAAACTTCTTTTAAGTTGAAATATTTAAATGTCAATTTATAAGATTGAAATTGGAATTCATGACATACAAGCTAATTCTTCATCCTAAAAATGGTGCGTAGAGCATATAAAAGACTTGCGAGAAAAGCGAGGATCGCTCCGTTCGCTCATAAGAATGACAGGAAACAGAAATTGCATTTTACCTCATCGTACTATATGCTAAAAAGGTCCGTTACATGTTTTTCTTTTCCTCGGACATACATCAGATAACAGCATTTCATAAAATAAATGTGAATATTTTCACTTGTTAATTAGAGCATCAAATGTTATGAACAGAAGAACCTCCATCAATCAGTTAACAAAGCAGATAGGTGGAAGATCCAGGGAGCTCCAAAGTGACCATTCATCTTCGTTGCTCAAAGAAGAGGCCGAAGAAGTTCCCATTTCAACTGAACTTTGTGGGGTTTCCTCCTCCCTCTTCCCCATCATTTCCACATATTCTTCTTCTTCTTCTGCATTCTTCTCCATTTTGTTGTTGTTGCATGCCTTCTGTAGATTTCTTAATTGGTCAGATATTCCTCTTCCATTCAAATTTCTTGATCTGTTTTTCAACTTTAAGCACTCAGATATCCCATTGAATGCATAGAGAGAAGCTGAGAACTTCCTTTCATATTTCATCCTCTTCATGGCTGCTCTAAGCATTGATGGCTCATCAGTGTAGTTCTCTGGTTCCAGTACTGGTTCCTCAATCTCTTCGGCAATCTCAAATGGGGAATAGAAACAGTTTCCGATAGAATCATCCACAAATCGGAAATCCATGATTCCAACATCAGTGCCTGCTTCTTCTCCATCTTCCTCTCCTTCACCTCCAAAACTCCCGTCAGTACCGCTAGAGGTCTGTGCTACGTTTGGATTCCAATTGTAGTCGAAGTCCGTTTCTCTCCCTCTACAGTCTTGTTTTTCTGTAAAAGAGGATTCAAAACTCGTGTTCATATAATCAGGACTAGCAGCAGTTGCACTAGTACTGGGTACATTAATGTTGTTGAAGTTGGTGTAATCTTCAGGATCATTGAGGTAATCTGTGAATGAGGTATCTGAGAAATCTGTTGCTTCATCTCTGTACGCTTCTGCTTGTTTGTTTTCCTGCTGGCCGATGGGCAAGGAAGAAGTGGCCGATGAAGCAGTGCAAGTACTGCCATTCCTTGTTTTGAGTCTTTGGAGGAGGAGGTTCGTGATCTTCGAGGGAAGAGCTGGGGATGAAGATGATGATGAGGAACAAGGCCAGAAGTTTGTCC
Source organism: Pterocarya stenoptera (assembly GCA_003123785.1). Taxonomy (NCBI): domain Eukaryota; kingdom Viridiplantae; phylum Streptophyta; class Magnoliopsida; order Fagales; family Juglandaceae; genus Pterocarya; species Pterocarya stenoptera. The sequence continues at coordinate 23,732 of QEOT01123495.1, forward strand.
GAGTGTTGGCACCACGCAGCAAGCAAGCAGCCTCATCATAGGCCCTGGCTGCTTCCTCAGCTGTATCAAAAGTGCCTAACCACACTCTTATCTTCTGAATGGTGTCCTTGATCTCCGCCACCCATCGGCCGGACGGCCTTTGCCGGACGCCAACAAATCGCTTTCGGGCTCTCACGGCCCCACCTAGAGCTGCAGTTGCGGCAGCTTCCTTCACCATCTGATCCCAAGCCATGGTTCCCTCACTAGAATTTTTATCTTCCACGGTCTCACCACTGGAGTTTCTCTTCCTAGCCATGTATACTTCAGTTGTTTTTTTCTTCTTGTGTGTGAAGATCTCCTAATGTCTCTCTTAAATTTTCTTCTCTAAACTTGGTAAATTTGCCTCTCTTTTTCTCTAATCAAACTGATCTACTTGCCGGGGAGTACTCGTGAAGGTTTGGTTTCTATGCTTCTGTTTGTGTTGGTATGTTGCAATTTATATTAAGGGAGTGGAAGATCCTGTCAAACGAAAGTGGAGATCAGCTGAAAGGGTCTTGCTGCTTTTTATTCTTGTTTATTTGTTTCTTAATAATTTTGGCTTTTATGTCGATCCATGTGGAGGCTTCTCTTTCAAAATAAAGTGGAAAACCGACCATCTAATTGCTGCAAATTAATTCCAATTTATTAAATCTTGCTTTGACCGAGCCAATGGGGTACCTTATAATAGGTCAGTTATTTTCCTTGATATATATTATTTTGATTTTTAAGAGTTCAACATGATTTTTTTATTTTTTATTTTTTATTTTTTTGGAATGGAAACGTAAGCTGCCTGAATGGGTCGTTGCACTTGATCTCTTGTAATCTTGTTAATTTATTCGATTATAATTTGATGATTTCGACAAATTATTGACCTATCCTTTATCATGATCAAGTACAGACAAAAGCATAAAAATTGTCACCCAAAATGAAAGAAACTACAATATATTTAGGAGCCAAACGTACGAACTTTTGAAAATATCTCTATCACTTGGAAGAAGAAATACATGATTCATTGTAAAACAGTAATACCAAGAGGACCCTAAGTACATTTTTTTGTTGTTGTCCTGATCAAAGATGACATCCAGATAGACATAAGAATATATATATATATATTTATATAAAAGATCATCAGAAGGAGGTGGAGGCGAATCTCAACAAAAACCTCGTTACAACATACATAGATAAAAGAAAAACAAATGATATATTGATCTTGAAAACTTGGACTCGTTTGGATAGTAAGATGAGATGAATAAAATATTATTAAAATATTATTTTTTAATATTATTATTATTTTGAGATTTGAAAAAATTGAATTAATATTATATTTTGTGTAAAAATTTGGAGGAACTATCTTTATATCCAAACAGGACCTAATTATTTTGCATTTTGATCATGTTGGCCTCTCATCATAATAACCCACACACATTAGCCTATTTCCTACTTTGTTGTCACAAGCTTTAAATAACCCAAGCTAGCTGCATGCATGCCTTTTCTTGGCATGTGTTTTCATGTATTAAAAGCATATATGCATGATGCAATTAATTATTGTGATTCCTTCAGGCTACCTGCAACATCATCCGGATATATAGTTATTCACATGAAGCATAAGTACGTCTTCTTCTCCTTTTTTTTTTCGTGGATTACTTGAGATCATATAGCTGGTAATTTTGTATGTAATTATATATATATATATGCAAGTTGGCTTCTACCCAAACCAGACAATCGAAGACACCTTAACTTCGACCGCGAACCTGTTTTTCCTGCAATATTGTGAAAGAAAGAAAGTTTATTATTCCATAAGGTCATTTTCAAGCCCATGATCCTTTGGATAATTAACCATCCAGTCAAAAAAGGACCCTCATCATCATTTTTCTTTTGTCATGTTTGATCATTAAAGTCAAAGAAAACGATTTCTTCAAAGCCCCACTACAACATATAAATATATAAATATATATATATATATTATATAAAAGCCTGTCCCAGTAAACCCGACAATTAGTCATATTTCTTTAAAAAATATATATATTAAAAAATGGAAAAAATTATGTTTTCTTCTTTAATTAATTTGCATGTTGTTAATCTTGAGGGGCTTTTCATCACGATCATACATCATCATCAAGCTGGTCATGATCATCAGATTGTGACATTCCTGGACTCGCTCCATTTTTTTGTTTATATTGTAATTGGTTATAAGCTATGCGCGCAACAAAGCAAAGCTCATACAAAAGTTAAAAAACTCTTCTTTGGTTTACTCGCCCAATTTGAGATTCTTTTTTCAATCAATGGATCCAACAAATAATTTCATTAATTCTATAATTTCATTAATTTATAATCATGTGATATGAAATATTTATTATTTTTCATTCATCTATCAATAATTTGATGCCATATCATAACATAATAACTAAAATTACGAAGAATCATACATATATATATATATATTTTATAATGAATTATGCATCCTGCTTTTTACATTGAAGAATGTTTATATATATATATATTATGGAAATAGACTCATTTTATTAATGGACCGAAGTTATAAATGTGATTTATCAATACATGAAAAATTCAGATTATAAGTCAACTACGCATTAGCTCTGAGACTTCCCTATACATAAATTCTTTTGTAAAAAATATTGTTTTAACTTCTAAACAAACTCTCTCTTACATAGAGAAAGTACTCTGTAAAAATAAAACTTCAAAGTCTCCTCTGTCTTTTCAGAAAAGATGAGTATGAGACACTGCTATGAATATCAAATCCAATAGCCTATTTCTATATTATTACTAATTAAAATAACAAAACTATACCTAAACACAATAACAACTATAAGACCACAAGAACTGGTGAGATCACGAATGTCACGCCCACTGCAAATATCGGCATCTCGAATCTAATATTTAATAATGTATTCAATACATATATTTTCAGTGAAATGGAGAGCTATTTATTAAATGATCAGAACCACCCCAAAGTCAAGTGGGAGTTCCATTAATTGTTAATGAAGACAACTATGATGCCACTTCTAATCAGACAGCACTCTAGCTTATCGTGCCACGTGTAGCCCATTGGTTTTTCCAAAATTTTTTAAAGACACATTAGAGAAAGAAAACCTGGCGGATTATTCACTCTAACGAAGAATATCCTGCGCCTAAGAGCATCACCAAACATGTCCGGGAAGATGTCAATCGTAGTTCCTGTGTCTCCACGTGGATGTCCAGCAACAAGATCAACGATTCTAGTAGCTAATTCAAAGGGAGAGTTGGGCCCGCTCAATTTGACCTGGCGGTCAAGTGTGTGTTTTTTTTAAAGTGAGATAACAAAATGAGAGAGTAAACTAATATTTTCTTATATATAACGACAAGAACAATAATAATTTCAAAATAAATAACTGGTTACCAAGTGTATAATTCCATTTGCAGGGTCAGATTCATGCCACTGGCCTGTTGATTTCTGGACGAAAACATGCCCCTTTTCCTCGAAACGTAGTTTCAGTTAAGGTTCTGGTAAAAACATGCTGTCCAAGAGATCAGTGAATATGCCATATATACGAGAATTCTAATTAAAACCAATTTGTTCTTTTTTTTTTTTTTTTTTTTTTTTTTGGGCAATCCAAAAATATATAGGGGAAGCTCAGAGATTATTGATATTTATAGAGTGGCAAAGTAAATGGAGTTAATTATAAGGTGGATGTAAAAATCAATGCTAACAATTTGGAAAGATATTCATGAGAAGTGAAGAGAAAGTTACACGAGGAATTTTGTATATGTTCTTCGTTGAATAAAATTATCTGAGTACAAGTGTGTATATATATACAAGGCAATCCTAGCAACCTTACCTAAGAATATTCTCGAGCACCTATTGTGCATTACACAATTGAATACAATTGCAGAGTTTGTTATAAAAATTGTCGGTCATAATACAACACTAAATCAGCAACTATACCCAAAGGGTAGGCACCAACCTAATTTAGGTGATTCCAGAAACATCTGGTTCAGAAGAATCTGACGTGGTGGTGGTCCTTCTTGAATCAGCTGAGGTGGATGAGTCGTTGGCAGGAGCAACTGAAGTTGAGGATAGCTCAATAAGAAGAAAACCCTTTATGCAAAAATAACCTATAAGTGAAGTTGAATATAAAATTTTATGTGTGCTGCTGCAACTCTAAATCTACTCCTCATAAACATTAAAAATAAAAAATAAATAAAAGATAAAAAAAAAAAAAAAAAAAAAA
>QEOT01123495.1:28851-64149 GCA_003123785.1 Pterocarya stenoptera
TACGAGAACTTTGACTGATGTTTAATTTGAATTTGCTTGTCTCATTGATGGGAGATTTTACTTTGAGACCTTCAGTTCTTGATTTCGAGTAGATCTGGTCAATGATGTTGGTGTTTGTTTTTTTCATCTTATAAGTAGCTTTATGCATTGATGCCCAATCTGGGTTTTCATTATTTTCTTTATTGAATTGTGGAATGGTTCAATAGTAAATTGAACTGTATCTAGAAACTGGAACAAACATGGGGCATCTAAAGCCAGACTTTGGAACCATCTCATTTAATGGTGAAAGGAAGGATCATCCTGCTAAGAATTTCAGAGGTGCTTTAGCTTGTATGGTTAATTCTGAAATAGGTGCTGTTTTGGCTGTGATGCGAAGAAATGTACGATGGGGAGTTCGCTATGTGGCAGATGATGATAAGCTAGAGCACTCTCTCATCCATTCGTTGAAAGAACTACGAAAGAAGATATTTTCTTGGCAAAATAAGTGGCACAATGTCGATCCAGCTGTGTACCTCCAGCCATTTTTGGATGTCATTCAATCTGATGAAACTGGTGCACCAATCACTGGAGTTGCATTGTCATCCGTTTACAAGATATTGAGCCTTGACATACTTAATCTTGATACTGTGAATGTGGGACATGCTATGCATTTGATAGTTGATGCCGTGACAAGTTGCCGGTTTGAGGTCACTGATCCTGCCTCTGAAGAAGTGGTGCTGATGAAGATACTTCAGGTTCTTCTGGCTTGCATGAAGAGTACGGCATCAGTTAGGTTGAGTAATCAGCATGTGTGCAATATTGTAAATACATGCTTTCGAGTGGTTCATCAAGCTAGCTCCAAAGGTGAATTGTTGCAGCGGATAGCACGCCATACTATGCATGAATTGGTTAGGTGCATTTTCTCTCACTTGCCTGATATAGACAGCGCTGAACATGCATTGGCTAATGGAAACAGGTCATGTGTTAATAAAGAGGTAATGATTCTTGGCACATCCTTTGCTGTTATATATTGTCCAGTTTTACAATATATGACGTCTCTCGCACCATACTATTGGTGATATAGTGCAATATAATTTTCTGAGTTTTGCCAAACGAAAAGAGGGGATTTCTATTTGAAGTCTTTTGGAGAATCATCAATCAAGTGTACTTCATGAGTATGAACATTTGTTGGTATGGAATTAGGAATGGTTTGTAGGTGAAGGCTTAAATGAGATACAGTCTTTAGTTTTGAATTGAGTGGTAGTGTACAGAGTATTCTTCCTCCTTATTTGTAAGATTTTGGGACCAGCTATTTATTTTCCGCATGAATTCATAAAGCTCATCTTTTTGTACAGGTAGGTTCACCAGAGAAGGATCATACATTGGAAATTGAACAGCTACAAAATGGCATTGGTGGAGTTGAATTTGGTGGTCAATCATCCACATATGCTTCAAAGGCTCCCATGAGTACGTTAGCTAGTGGGACGAGCGATGGGGGGACGAATGCTAGTAGTGGAGTGGAGCCTACTAAAAATGATGAGAAACTTTTGATGGAACCATATGGGGTCCCTTGCATGGTGGAGATATTTCACTTTCTGTGCTCTCTGTTGAATGCCATCAAGCACATAGAATTCGGTCCTCAATCAAATCCTATAGCAGATGATGAAGATGTTCCCTTATTTGCATTAGGCTTGATTAATTCAGCTATTGAGTTGGGTGGGCCCTATGTAAGTAAACACCCCCAGTTATTGGCTATTGTTCAAGACGAACTGTTTCGTAATCTTATGCAATATGGTTTGTCGATGAGTCCCCTGATTCTCTCAACAGTATGTAGCATTGTTCTTAACCTGTATCATCATTTACGAACCGAGCTCAAAGTGCAGCTTGAAGCTTTCCTGTCATGTGTGCTTTTGAGGCTTGCCCAAAGCAAGCATGGCTCTTCATACCAACTGCAGGAGGTTGCTATGGAGGCTCTGGTTGATCTCTGCAGGCAGCAGACTTTTATGGCTGAGATGTATGTAAACTTTGATTGTGACATAACCTGCAGTAATATGTTTGAAGATCTTGCTAACCTGCTGTCAAAAAGCGCATTTCCTGTTAATGGACCTTTATCTGCAATGCATATTCCTGCCCTGGATGGTTTAATATCCATGGTTCAGGGTATGGCTGAGAGGCTAGGAAATGAACCTCTTACATCAGAGCCTTTGCTAGATGATGAGGGATATAAAGAATTTTGGACAGAGACGTGTGAGAATTATAGTGACCCTAATTTTTGGGTTCCATTTGTCCGTAAGTTGAAATGCATCAAGAGAAAGTTGATGGTTGGAGTAGATCACTTCAATAGGGATCCTAAGAAAGGTCTAGAATTTCTCCAAGGCATGCATTTGTTGCCTGAGAAACTTGACCCTCAAAGTGTGGCATGCCTTTTCAGATACACCACTGGGTTAGATAAGAATCTTGTTGGGGATTTTCTTGGGAATCATGATGAATTTTGTGTTCAAGTGCTTCATGAATTTGCTAGGACTTTTGATTTCCAAGACATGAGTTTAGATACTGCATTGCGTCTTTTCTTGGGAACGTTTAGATTGCCTGGAGAATCACAAAAAATACAGAGGGTACTTGAGGCATTTGCAGAAAGATATTATGAGCAGTCACCACATATATTAATCAACAAAGATGCTGCTCTCTTGTTGTCATATTCACTAATATTGCTTAACACAGATCAACACAATGCACAGGTAAAGAAAAAGATGACTGAAGAGGACTTTATCCGAAACAATAGGAGAATCAACGGAGGGATGGATCTTCCACGTGGGTTCCTGTCGGAGCTTTACTGCTCTATTTGTGAGAATGAAATCCAGATGATCCCAGACCAAAATGCTGGGGTTCCGGTGATTGCATCAAGCCGATGGATTAATGTGATTTACAAATCCAGAAAGTCCTCCCCTTTCATTGTCTGTGATTCGACCGAGCTCCTCACCTATGATATGTTTACTATCCTTTCAGGACCCACAATCGCTGCTATGTTGGTTATTTTTGATCAGGTGGAGCAGGAAGATGTTTTACAAACATGTATTGATGGATTCTTGTCAGTAGCCGAAATAGCAGCATGCTATCACCGTGATGATGTGTTGGATGATTTGGTCGTATCTCTTTGTAAATTCACAACCCTCGTGACTCCATTATCCATTGAGGAAGCTATCGTTTCCCTTGGAGATGACTCGAAGGCCAGGATGGCAACCACTACAGTTTTCACCATAGCAAATAGGTATGGTGATTATATTCACTCTGGATGGAAGAACATACTGGACTGTGTGTTAAGCTTGCACAAGCTTGGCCTTCTACCTGCTAGCCTGACTAGTGATGCAGAGTATGATCTGGAGCCCTCTTCTGATCCAGAAGGGGGGAAACCTGCTACTGCTTCATTGTCTGCATCGCACATGCCATCTGTGGCCACTCCTCGTAAATCATCTGGTTTGATGGGCAGGTTCAGCCAGTTCTTATCTTTTGATATGGAGGAGCCAAGCTCACAACCAACAGAACAACAACTCGCAGGTCAGCAGCGCACTCGTGAGACTATACAAAACTGCCACATTGATAGCATTTTTATGGAGAGCAAGTTTCTCCAAGCCGAGTCTTTATTACAGCTTGTGAAGGCCCTTATCTCGGCTGCAGGCCGACTCCGTAAGGTAACTGGATCCGTTGAGGATGAAGACACTGTGGTAATCTGCCTGGAGTTGCTGATTGCAATTACCCTGAATAATCGAGACAGGATAATGCTTATCTGGAAAGGTGTTTATGAGCACATATCTGATATTGTTCAGTCAACTATTATGCCTTGCATGCTGGTTGAAAAGGCTGTATTTGGGCTCCTTAAGATATGCCAGCGACTGCTTCCTTACAAGGAAAACCTGACTGATGAACTCCTCAGGTCACTTCAACTGGTTTTAAAACTTGATGCTCGGGTTGCTGATGCTTATTGTGAACACATTGCACTAGAAGTTATGCGCCTTGTAAAAGCAAATGCAACTCATATGAGATCCCATATGGGTTGGCGCACAATTATTTCATTGCTATCTATCACAGCTCGGCATCCAGAAGCATCTGAAGTAGGGTTTGAGGCACTAGCATTTATTATGTCTGATGGGGCACACCTGTTACCGTCTAATTATGTTCTTTGTGTGGATGCTGCAAGGCAATTTGCTGAGTCTCAGGTCGGGGAGGTTGATCTGTCTGTTTCTGCCTTAGATATGATGGCAGGTTCTGTTGTTTGTCTAGTTACATGGTCTTGCGAGACTAAGAATGCTGTGGATAAGGAGGCTGCAGTGAAAGTCAGTCAAGATATCGGGGAGATGTGGCTGAGGCTGGTCCAGGGTTTGAGGAAAGTGTGTTTGGACCAGAGAGAAGAAGTGAGGAACCATGCTATTTTAATGTTACAGAGGTCTTTGGCAGGAGTGGATGGGATTCAACTTCCGAATACCTTGTGGTTGCAGTGTTTTGATCTGGTGATCTTCACCTTGCTTGATGATTTACTGGAAACTGTGCTGGGGAAATCTCCAAAGGACTACCGGAATATGGAGGGAACGCTTGTTGTAGCCATGAAACTCATGTCAAAAGTGTTCTTGCATTTACTGTTGGATCTTTGGCGCTTACCTTCTTTCTGCAAACTATGGCTGGGGATTCTTAATCGTATGGAGAGATATATGAACATAAAATTCAGGGGAAGACGTAGTGAGAAGATTCATGAATTGATTCCTGAGCTCCTCAAGAACACTCTAATTGTGATGAAGACGACAGGATTACTCACACCTAGTGACACTATTGGTGGGGATAGTTTTTGGCAACTGACATGGTTGCATGTGAAGAATATATCCCCTTCTTTGCAATCAGAATTGTTCCCTGCATTTGAATTGGAGCAGCAGCAATCAAAGCAAATAAAAGCAGCAGGAATTCCTGCACCTGATGGAACTGTGCTTGTCCGGTCAAGCGAGACCGCAGCATGAAGAGAGTTTTAGATTATACTTCGTTTTGGTAAATTTTAGATGGCCTGAGAAATATATGTGCCTCATTGGTTTGCCCAAATTTATGTATACCAGCTACAACACCAAGGAGGCAGACAACTGTGGTTGGATGTTGATATTTAGAGTTGACAGGCTTCAGACTTCACAAGATCAAAAGTTTCTGGAGGAGATGCAGAAACTAAGGAATCAAGCTTTGGAACCTGGTTTGATACCGGGTGGTTTGAACATCTTGTTTTTTTTTTGTTTTTTTTTTTATAATTTTTCACTCAGTGAGCGAGTGGAATGGCTCTATTGGAGAGAGCGTTGGCAGTGCTAACTTGTTATACCAGTGGGCTCTTAGTAGATATCTCACTTAAATTTTGTATTTGGTTGACTAATTTATGTACCAAAACCATCAAATTGCACCATTTTCCCTCTGTATACTTTAATGATAATGCAATGGTCTAGTTCAGCTGGATTTCTTGAGCTGCACTCTGAGCCAGATAATTCTTTTGCTTTTCTTTTCTCTAGCAATATCTGCGGATCTTTTTCAGCATTTCAAATGTCAGATATTTGGATGTTGCTTTTACAGAATATTTCGAAGTGGTGTATGTACTATTATTCATATCTTTTCAACTTCCTGACAATCATTGGATCTGACATTAGGAGAATAATTAATAATGATTTTGGGCCTAGAAAAGGTTTAGCCCATTAGGCCCAAAACCGAATGTCACCCTTTCCGGAATCCCATTAGCAGTTGCATACAAAATCACTTACATTTGCCGCGTCATCCATACACATCTGTCATCAATACATGCGAGCGTGCCCCATCGGGTGTTGTTATCATCAAACATCAAGCGCGTTATTACCCCCGCAGGCCGGGTTACCGTTTCTTTACTTTGAACAATAAAACGGAAACTATAAAACCACCACCTTGTCGAAGATCCACAGCGGCGATTTCTTCGGAAACTTCTTCAACTCCCGGTGAACCCCCCGATCTCCTGTAGTCTCAGGTCCAACCATTTAATCCGATCTTTATGCATCCAATTCTATGATTTTGTTTGAATTAGGGTTTCTCAAGTNTACTTGCTAAGTTGAGGGAATATAAATCAGATCTGAACAATCTGAAAAGTGAAGTCAAAAGAATTGTATCTGGTAACTTAAATGCAACTGCCCGAGATGAGTTGTTGGAATCAGGCATGGCAGATGCACTCACGGTATGTCTAGAAGTGCATAGTTTCCTTCTTTTTCTTGTTCTTTTGAAGTGAGAAGGTGATCCGTAGTTTTTTATTATAGACTTGGTAACTCACTGGAGAGAGATTTCAGCTTCCATCTCATTTTGGCACCCTTTTATCATATTAATGAAGTTTGCTTTGTCATCTGAACGGTGGCAGCCTAAGTTCTTGGATCCAAGGATACAGGCAGTCCAATTTTATCTGTCCCTAAAAGGCTAAAACTCATAACTTGTTATGCTTCGGCCAATATATATATTTTTTGATAAGCAAGAAGATTTTATTAATAAGCACAATAGCACAACCCAAGTACACAGGTATTGGTTCCCCCAATATGGTAAACTGTAACTATAGCGTCTCATTATGTGGTCTGATAAGTGGTGAATATTTTCACCTTCTTTTTCCTTCTTCCTTGAATTGTGGTTCATTTAACACATGATTGATGCCTATACAATAGGCATCTGCCGATCAGAGAACAAGATTAATGATGTCAACGGAGAGATTAGGCAAATCAGGTGATAGAATTAAGGATAGCAGAAGAACCATGCTGGAAACAGAGGAGCTTGGTGTCTCAATTCTTCAGGATTTGCATTCTCAGAGACAGTCTCTCTTGCATGCTCATAACACGGTAATTGTCATCTAAGGCTTTCAATTCAATTATTCTCTCTAAAATAAGTAGGTTGCTTTTTGGCTCCGCATTTTCTTCAATGGTACTTTACTTTTCTGACTTTTCCACCTCAGTAATATTTGAACCGGGAATATGATTTTGCTTCCTCTGAAGTTCTTCGCTTCCAAATATTCACATGCCACTACTGTGCATCATTTACATTTCTTTCAGGTGTTATCATTTTTTCCCCTTTATAGTAATTTCTAGTTTTGAGCTTTTATTATCTCCGACCATAATATTAACTTTCAATTTTAAGATAGGTATGACTATTTCTCTACCTTCCAATTGATGAAAATACGTGCCACTGTTTCTATCTGATGATTCTCTTACCGTGCAGCTGCATGGAGTGGATGATAACATAGGAAAGAGCAAGAGGGTTATGACTGCCATGTCTAGGAGGATGAGCAGGAATAAGTTGATCATTGGCTCCATTGTTGCAGTTCTTGTCATCGCTATCATCTTGATCTTGTATTTTAAACTTGCTAAATGAGGACATTTTCTGTTGTTGGGCTTCTGGGTGTCCAAGGGACACCATTTTCGCCTTCTACCATTCTTGGTTCTTGTGAGCTTGCAATTGAGTGCTAAGTAAAGATACTTTGCTGTGCAGTAACAGCAGCATGTTGATTTGCTTTTGTTCATTGTTGGATGTCTAATGTGTTCTCTTTTTTTTGTCGGATAGAATGTCGGTTCCTCTATTATGATGAGTAAAAATGGAATGGATTATGATTAACTTAAATAATATGCCCTTATTTCCTTGAAGAAAGTTAATATTATATCTGTGATGTTTTTGCATATTTAGAATGTGTCCAATATCTTGTTCATAGTTGATTGTGTTCCATCAAATTCACGAGAGTGATGATTGATATTGATATACAGCCCTTTTCTAGCTCTTTCTATGGTTCTGCTTTTAAATGGAAGATATTTATATAAAAAATAAAATTTAAGATGAGAAATTCTGTATACAAAAATTTTAATTTATTAAATTATACTACTGCATAAAATTCAACTAACCTAATATTCATTGATTTGTGAAATTTAAGTTTTTAAAATTTATTTTTAAATTATGTCACATAAATTGTACGGTATATAATCACAGACCTGTCTAGAATAGTATTATTTTATCCTTAATTTTATAATAAAAATATCGTAAGTACCTAAGAATATAAATTATGTTTTTTAATTCATATATACATATTCATTATTGATATATGCATATATGAATTGTATAAGTATATTTTAAAAATTTAAAACTTGATTTCAAAACTTAATTTACCCATAAGTAAACTCAGACTTTCTTTTGATAGCGAATAAACTTCAAAACTTGATTGAATAAATAAATGTGATATTTATAAATATTAAATATAACTCAATAAATTTTAACGAATAAAGCTCTAGGCTAAAATTCAAAGTTATTTGAACATTCCTCTTTGAATATAGAAAAATATTATTCTTATTAATGGTTTATACTATTAGTTTTTACTGACTTTTTAAAATTTTTTTTTTATTAGTTTTTTTACTTAATGATTAAGTAATTATTTTTTAATAATATTATAATTTTTTTATTTTTTAAAAATGTTTAAATATATTAAAAAAATAGATATAAAAAAATATTAAAAAAATACAAATCCATAAATTTGAAAGCGGTGGCTCCTAGAGGTGAGATTAGCACCGCTCTTGAATATAAACGGGCAATTGAAACGGGCCCACTTATAATTCTTCTTTTGGAGGAGCCTGTCGGCTGTCACACTCACTCGTAACGAAATAGTTCCACGTGTCCACACGATCAAGTTGGTTACGAGCTTTTCAAACGGCGCCTTTTTCTTTGTCGCCATCAGTGCATCGCCATAAACGTGACCTCTTCATTCCTTCTTCTTCATTTATTCACTAAAAAACAAGATCAAAACAGCATACTCCCGGAAACCGATGGCGCATTACTCTCGTGGCCGCGAAGATGAGGTCGACGACTTCGACGAATACGATCCTACTCCGTACGGAGGCGGCTATGACATCGTGCTCACATACGGTCGTCCTCTCCCGCCATCCAATGAGACCTGCTACCATATCTCCTCGTCCTCGCCGTCCGATGACTTCGACTACGGTCGGCCCCAGTATTCCTCGTACGCAGAGCCGTCTGCCTATCGCGATGAGGCCCTCGAGACTGAGTACAGCAGCTACGCCCGCCCCAAGCCCCGTCCCGCACTCTCTCCACCTGGAGGGGGACAGTTTGGAGGAGGTGGTTATGGGTTCCCTTCCCCTGGGGTGAACAAGCCCGGACATGGTGCACCCAATTACGGGTCGGAGAGGCCAGAATCGCAATACGGATCAGGGTATGACCCAAAAAGCGAGTACGGGCAACCCGAATCGGAGTACGGGCGGAAGAGCGAGTATGCACAGGCCGAATCGGGATACGGATCGGGGCACGGCCGCAAGAACGAGCACGAGCAGCATCCTGGCCGGCAGAGTGGGTACAATCAGCAACCCGAATCGGAGTACCGGCGGAAGAGCGAGTATGATCAGGTCGAATCTGGATACGGATCAGGGTATGGCCAGAAGAACAAGTACCAGCAACATCCCGGATCGGAATACGGTTCCGGTTACGGGCGGAAGAGTGAGTATGAGAAGCCACATTCACCTGAATACGGATCCGGGTATGGCCGGAACACCGATTATGAGACTCACAAGTCAGAGTACGGATCAGGTTATGGGAGGAAGCCCGAGTATGAGGCTCCCCCGTCTGAGTACGGATCAGGTTATGGGCGGAAACAGGTTCATGAGGAGGAACAGGGCGGTGGTGGGTATGGAGGGAGGAGTGAGAGGCCTGGGTATGAGAAGCCGAGGGATGATCCGCCTCGGAGGCCGAGTTATGGGCGGTCTGGTGAGGAGAGCTATGAGAGGCCTAATTATGAGAAGCGTGATGATGATGATGATGATAGTGGCGAGAGGCGCAAGCATGAATACGGTGAAGAGAGCTATGGGCGCAAGAAATACGTGAGCATTTCTGTTCTTCAATTAACGTTTCTTTATGATATGTTTACATCCAACCATGGTGTTTGATGCGTGATATGATACCTGATACGTCAATTCCACTATAACTTTTATTTTTGGATTATTTTCCCCTTATATGTTAGTTTTGTATGATATTAGATTCTAGTTTACATTTTTTTATAATGTCTGAGATTTTCAAATATGCATAGTAATAATTATGGAGTTGTAGCTGCAACTCAATTTAAATCTCACAATTTTTTTACCACAGCCTTTGGTTATAAAACTACAGTTGACATCTCATTCTTACTTGAGCTAACTCTGTGTAGGCCGAGAACGATTAAGTTTAGATGGTCAGATCATGTGCAATTGAGATAAACGATGTGTTCATCATCCTCGTGTAGTGATTCTAATATCGAGTTCAGATTTTTATCATGTATGCTGTAGGGAGAAGTTGGGGTAGATTTCTAGGGGTGCTTAGCATATTATAGCTAGTTCCTTATACGCACAAATGAGTATGGGACGGGATTTTCTGCTTCTTTGAGACTTTCCAGTTTTTGGGGTGGTAACTTGAAGTATCGAACATGGAACAGTCCTAAGACTGTACGTGTACCTACTTTATTTTAACCTTTGAAATGCTGGGAAATAACTTCAGCTATCTTACCCAGACAACAATAAATTGATCATTGTCCTTAAGAATATACTCGTGAAATATTTTCAATGAAGCCCTTATGAAACTCAACTAGTTGATAGTGTTATTTACAATTTTACACGCGTTGGTACATATAAATCATGGGGGCACGTGTTTGTCATCAGCTACAAATATAACTACTCCAATTTTGTTTATTCCATTAATTTGTAAAGCAATTTGGTTTTTGACAGGGAGATGATGGCTCTGATGATGATGAGAAGAAGAAGAAGCACCACGGTTATAAGCATCAACATCACCACCACCGCAAGAGCGATGATGATGAGTGATTGGAATGCATGCGGAGTGGTTTGTGAATGGGATTCATGCCATAATTAGCTACTAAATAATGGGTTGAGGCATGAGTAATCTTGAATCTTTTAAAGTCGTATTGTACTGATGGAGTATTCCATACTCTTGACATATTTAGCTTTATAAACTCCATTTTGTTTCAGTGTGCGTGATTCTAAATAAAATCCCAGATAATATTTGGGCGGTTGTGTTTGTTCATCTTTATTTTTTTGAGATTGTCCATGCCATTGGAATCATACACATGTTTTTAGGTCAAAGTTTGACAGATTTGATCGGTAGAAAACATCCCATTTTAGAAAGTGGAACGAGAGAAATAGGCAGGTGGAGGAAAAGGTCAAGGTTTTCCGATCACAAACTACATTCTAACGATACTGTACATTTGAAGTATAATGTTCAATGCGAAGTGGAAGAGCCTCTCTCTCTCTCTCTCTCTCTCTCTCTCTCTCTCTCTCTCTCTCTCTCTCTCTCTCTCTTCCTTTTTAAAAATCAAAAGTGACATTTTAGGGGTTTTGTTGTTCCTAACCAAATTGAATTTTAAGTCAGCAGTTATGTTGATTGTTCTGGAACTTCTTTTTTTCTCTAAAATTTCCTCTCCACCCACCATCCGCTCAACTGCCCAAGAAAATGTCTAATGAGAAAGATGCTTAGGTGTTAAAGTATCAAGTGACCATATGTTGAGATACAGAGGAAATTAAGGGCCAAGTTGGGGCTTTCTGTTCGGTGCCCAATTTGAATTGGAAAGTACTGTCATTATGTCATTGTTGGAAAATCAATGTTTATTATTGCCTGTTAGCCTTTTTTAACCAAAATATTATAATTGAAAATCAACCAAGGTACAAAAGGAGGGGACGTGGCGTCCCAACAATTATTCGAAAATAGTCAGTATAATGCGAGACAACGAAAAAAAAAGGAAAAAAGAAAAAAAAGTGAAGGGTAGAACAGAAATTGGTTGTTAAATTAGATCTAGAGGAGCTTCTTTCTCTCAAAGAATGTCTTCAGATGCCATAGCTGCAAACCGGCTACTGACAAGCAAGAGGAAACTGTAGCCATCTTAGAGTTGGTTGCTCTATTAAGTAGTTGCATTTCTTCCTCCCTAGATCACCAAAAAAAAAAAAAAAAAGGAATACATGATCAGATACAAACTGGAAGGGAATGGTGCCCCTCAGCATAAACAAACCAGAGCACAGAAACTTGTTTGGATACAAACTCTTAAGTAGTTGGTTGTTCAAATCCAAGGTCTAGGTATAAATGGTTTTACAAACTTGAAAATCATTTCCTATTAGAACTTAGATCTACAAGCAAGAAAAAGGTTGGATTAACGTGTTTTTATCTAGAGTACAACCGATTCTTGGACACTAGCAAAGAAGGCAGGATTTTGAGATTTGTAGTTCCAGACACATACATGCGTGGAACATGAATTTGCAGAAACAATGGCGGTAAGTACAAACTTTTCCAAAAAGCATTCCTTCCCCAGAAGCAAATAGATCAATCGAGCAAGGTGCTAAAGTTAAGTCAATTGAATGAATGACATCGTGCATGGATACGACAGTTGCATGCAATTTCTTGAACTCAAGTTCCATCACCTAGCACAATATGAGATAATGCATCAGCAGACCATGTGAAGCATGCATTTTTGCTAATTGCTTGGACTCTTCATATAACAACAAAAATGATCACCAAACTGAAGAATCAAAACATTAAGATAATAACAGGAATAGGAGCTACTAACATCCATCATAATACATTGTCACCATCATCCAGTATTGTAACCACAACTTGCCTATGCAACCTAGTGGTAATTTTCTATAAGCTTCATTCACCAAGCTTTTCCCCAGACTCGGGAACAGAACCAGAGATCTGCATCAGCTGACTACCTTGTGAATTGACATGTAATTATCATAGAAGAGTGAAACATAAGTTTAAGAACTGGAGATTTACTAAATTATTAAGTCCAAACTTACAACACTCTCCACATCCAAGAAAAAAATTATGCAGCAGTAACATGATAGTAAGTTAGAAACCAACAAGATAGCAAGTCTTTAAATTCCAACCCATCTCATTTGACACCAAAGATGAATGAAAACCCGGTAAGAAATGAAATACAATACTAACTTCAATCTGCCCTTTCTTAGCAACGTTGGACCAGTCTGTCGCAGCAACACCAGTTCTCCAATCAAAATCAACCACCACTGTCACCGGGGGCTTATGATCAGGCGCCCAAAAACAAGCTGTATAATCACCAGGCTCTGCCCCAGTAAACGCAAAATTACCCGATTCCACACGATCCCCATGGTGGTACTTAACACCATGAGGCGAATTGACCTAATAAAAACCCCGATCGCTACCACGTAAATCCTCCAAAACCAAGCCCAAAAATCCACAAATTACCAAAAAAAAAAACTGATGCTTTGAAAAAAACCCAAAATTTAGAACAGAGACTCACATAAGCTTCTGATTTCAGTTTAATCGTTGCTTAATTTAGTCCAAATACCGCCTCTAGCCAAGTACTTNCAAAAAACAAAAAATGAAAAAACTTGAGGAAAAATGGGGTGGGGTGCGGTTTGGCCTGTTTGGGGCATCGTTAGTAGTCGCTTCGTCACATCTTCAAAATTTAATGAAAATACATATTTTTTATAAATTCAAAATCTTTATATCCATAATTTCATATTAAATGAGTAATTAGATTTATCAAAATAATAATATAATATTATTTTTTTAGTAATAATTTTTTTAAATCTTTTTTTCATATTTTATAATTACACTAACTATATGTATATTAATAATTTAATTTGATACTTAAATTATTATTTTCTAACTAAATTATTTTCTCAACTTAATTACCCTACAGACATATTTTACAAACTCATTTTCAAACTGAAACTAAAAGTCTGCTGTATTTTATAATAAAATAATAAGATAAATTTATAAATAGTAAGTCTTTAAATATGAAGATAAAAATAAATTTCTGTAATTCAAAATTTGAGTTTTGATATTCTCCAAATTCAATGCCAGCCCTTTAACACCCGGTCCATTCAAATTTTAGAAATTTCTTTTCATTTTTAGAAATTTTAGATATAAGGATCCCAAACAGTAAATAACTTTTTAATAGTATAGCTTATTAGGTAAAGCTCTAAGCTATAAGCCTTAAGCTAAAAGCAATATTTCCCACCGCAATCCCAAACATGCTCTAAGTAGCGGGATCTAACGTTGTGTTCTTTTAACGTCACTATGAGCAAATTAACGACCGGTTTAAGGCGAAGGCCGTGCTAAATAAAAGTACGATCAAAATTAACTTGTATTATTAATTTCTACGAGCGCCAATCAAATCTTAGACTTTGAGTACTAATCAATTTTACAACACTTGGGATACGTAATCAAATCTTTAGAGTAATCAATTTTAATGATGTTGAAGTCTTCATGCATTCTTTTAATTTTCCATATTTGTTCGTTTAAACCGTAAACGTTTCTGTATGCTTGTATGCTTAGGAAAAGACAAATCACTTTCAGCAAGAATACTAGTCTTGATGAACAGAGCATGATTTGACGCGTTATGGGGAGTGCACGAAGCCACAAGACATTAAAAATATTTAGACTTACCAGCTTCGATTGGTATATCAAAGCTATATTTTTTCAAAAGCATCATGCATTAAAGAAACTTTGGCGTAAATTACAAGGATGGAAGAAAAAGTTGTTATCTCAAACAAGTCATGAAATACTGATTAAAGTAGTAATGCAAGTTATTCCTAATTATGCCTTGAGTTGTTTTAAACTATCTGTAAATCAGTAAAATGCGCCAGCCCAAAATAGTTGTTAAGGCTCAATTCATCAATAGAGCAGCACTAGAAGGTAAAATATGAGAAAAAAAGTGAATGTTGGAAGAGGGGAGGGGACAAGAAGCTGGGACTATAAGCATGGACGTGTCAGGAGAAAGAGGGAAAATGAGTAGGGGTCAAACACGCAAAATAGACATCCCTCACCACTACTGAAGTACACGCATGAAGAGAGTCAAATAAAAGAGGCAATGTGCCTACGGTTTCAGGGACTCTTTGACTTCTTCTGACTTTTGGGATTTTTGGCTTCGATTTTTTCTTTAACCTGAGAGTTCTAGAAAGAACATCTTCTCTCGCAAATAGATTTATAGCTCCCATTGTACAGTGAAAAATGAGAGGCTACGAGAGACTGTAAAAAACATATTATAGTGAAATCTCTCCTCCCTAAACCACCGTGGACGTAGGCTTAGTGCCAAATCACGTAAATCTGTGTGTTCACCTCTTCTTATTTCTTTTGCATTTAAATATTGTTCATCGCCATGAATGTATGCACCGACATAGTACAGCCACACTACACCAGTGCCGGGGGCTCCACACATCACTGATCGAGGTCCAACCCATTTCAACGCGTCCCAAAAATGGATCTCTCTTTCCTTCTAAACTGTGCGCTTTTTTACTTTAACACTACCAAAACAATTGTGTAAAGAGCTGGAGAGTTTAATGGTGGGAAGAAACAGGAGATGGATAGAGAATTCATTAGGAAGTTGGAACAGGTTATCTAGGTCAAAACACATAGGCAGAATGGTGTTCAAAAGTTTGGAAGATTTTAATTTAGCCTTACTAGCAAAACATGGGTGGAGAATTTTATTCAATTGTGAGTCTCTATGATCCAAAGTTTTTTGAGCAAAATATTTTCTAAATAATGATTTCATACAATCTTATCTGGAATCAAAGCCTTCATATGTTTGGAAAAGTATACATTCGACAAAGCCCATATTGCAACAGACGAGGGTGTATTTGCATCTTACGCGATGCAAGGGGCATTTTTATTACGACTATGAGAAAAAAGAGTAATGCTATACAATCTTCTCAATCTCCATATACCATATTTTTTTAATATTTTTTTAGATTTTTTTTTAGTTTATTCTTTATAATTTAATTCAATTCTTTTATTAATTATTCATATATTAAATATTTGATAAAAGAAAAAAATTAAAAATTAAGAAAAGTGTGGTGTGTGGAGGTTGTGTAGGTTTTTTGGAGAAAAAATGAAGAGGCTATTGCAGAGGTGGACGATGTTGAGGCCAGTGCAGCTAGCACTTATGCCCGGTTTGGATACAAGAAGCATTTCATTTCATTTCATCATTACAATTTTTTCAAGTTTCCATATATAATATAATAAACAAATCAACTTTTTTAAATATTAAAATAATAATAATAATATTAAAAAGTAATATTCTAATAATATTTTATTCAATTTTTAAGTTTTATCTGAATTCATCTAATCTCAACTCACTATCTAAACATCACCTAAGAGGGTCGTTACAAATTGTGTGCAATATGGGCTTTCCCAAGAAGGTGATTCTCATGTATTGTAGATTGTCTAAATAGATATAAATATATATATATTTATATGCTTTGTTTTCATGAAGGCTCTATTCTGGCAGAGATAAATTCTTGCTCTACTCTAGTCTTTTGATTTCTATCGAGTATCCCAAGTTGGTAGAGAAGGAAATGTAGCAGTAGCTGCTCATTTACTTGCTAAATATATATATATATATATATATTCATGCTAAATGTATCAATGACGCTTCAGTATGGTGGTATTCTCCACCTGATTTTATTCTACAAATTAGAACTCTCGTATAAGATGCTGCCACGTAATTGATTTTAAGTTGCATTACTGATTTACTGTCATAAAAAAAAACAGTAGTTAGTTTTTTTTTTAATCTAATAATGTTTTTATCAGCTAGCTGCACCATGAAAGTATCAAGGTTGTAATTAATTTGGTGTTGCCCCTACAAAAGAGGGAAGATTGATCACTTGACGTTCATCAAGATTATAAGAGTACTAGTCTTGTATCAGAGAGCAATATGGCCAATTCACAGAAGGTTCCAGTACTGGATAGGAATATTTTAGAAATATCAAGATGTTGTCCGTACTGATTATCGTGTCGACCACGTATATATATAATATTGATACGAACGTGTCCAAAGTCAAACTAAAATTTTTAAAGACTATTAATGCAATGGAGAAGCCAATAATGTAGATTGCTTCAAAGATGAAACAATAATTATCAAATTTCCACTCAGCTGGAAACATGCATGCATACAAACAAAATGAACTCGCTGTCGATGATTACTGTCGCTGATTTCTTTTAAATTTCATATTTTTTGCAGTGGTTAGCAACTAACAATGGAGATGAATGGCCACTTATTACTAGTTATTAGGAAAACAGTGACAGATGAACAACCCTTGTTACGTACATACCTAATTTGAATAAGCGGGACAATTAATTTGATTCTCTGTTTTTGTCTTTTTCTTTTCTTCTCCCTTTCCATGACAATCATCTCTCTCTCTCTCTCTCTCGGTTAATTAATTGATGTAAGTGGATAATACTCCAGCCAGGCTCAAAAGTAAAATATAATCATCTGCTACAATATTAATATAAGAAGCATGCACATCAATGCATAAATATGTATGTGTGTACTATAATCTGCAAAAGCTGATTTTTTTTTTTTGGAAAGAAGATGAAGTTCGGAAAAGAATTCGCGGCACAGATGGTGCAGGAATGGCGTGACGCGTACATGGACTACTACAGTCTGAAAGCAGTGTTGAAAGATATCGTGCGGATCAGACAAAGAAGCGTAGCAACGCCAGTACTGGCCGCATCGACCTCAAAATTTTCTTTGAAAAGAAAGGTTTCCCTCTACAGAGCTTTTAGCGGGCTAACAAGCCGGCACAGAAACTCTCCGAGAAAGAATGAGGATGAAGTAATTCTTGTTCAGGCAGTGGAGCCGCAGGATGGCGCAGATGGGCACTACCAAACCATGTTCCTCATGTCTTCCGACACCGGCGGAGAGTACGAGCTTGTTTTCTTTAGGAGGCTTGATGATGAGTTCAATAAGGTCGTAAAC
This sequence comes from Pterocarya stenoptera, assembly GCA_003123785.1. Classification (NCBI taxonomy): domain Eukaryota; kingdom Viridiplantae; phylum Streptophyta; class Magnoliopsida; order Fagales; family Juglandaceae; genus Pterocarya; species Pterocarya stenoptera. The sequence goes on from QEOT01123495.1 coordinate 46,619, forward strand.
TTCTACAAAATGAAGGTGCAGGAAGTTATGGACGAGGCAAATGAATTGACTAAGCAGATGGATGCTTTGATTGCTGTTCGAATAAATGTGGATAAACCGATTGTAGAATTTCATGGAGCTGATTTGGAAAATCTTGCAAGCAATGAGAGAAAACCTGGACGGCAGCATATGGATGTGATTCAAGAAATTGAGATGAGCGCTGAAGGAAACTTGGAAGAGCAAAACCAAAACGAGATTGTCGAGAATTCTGGAGACAATTATAGGAAGGGCAAGGGACCAAAGGTTTCCATCCAAGGATCGAGGCCAACATCATTAGAAATATTGGATCGTGTACATATCAATAATGTCACCCCCGAAACTCCAGTATCTACTTTGAAAGGCATTCTCATGAGTACGAATTCCACCACGTCCTTCGGCAAGAAAGAGCTTAGGAAAGCAGAGGAACTAATGACACAGGCTTTTACTGAATTCTATCGAAAGCTGCAAATTCTGAAGAGCTACTGGTAACACGGTGTTCCTCAATAATCCTATGATTAAAAACAAAGTCATTTTCTTATCTACGATCTTTGTGGATGGAGTTTACCTGAACCTAGTTTTAATGAATGTAACAGCTTTTTGAATTTATTGGCATTTTCAAAGATCATGAAGAAGTATGACAAGGTCAAAAAGTTTCTGTTTCTATTTTCATCAGTCAGATACTACAAGGTTTTTATTCTGATAGACTGGCTGGATTCACTACCACAGATCACTTCAAGAAATGCATCAAAGACTTATATGGCGATGGTGGACAAATCTTATATCGGTAGCTCGGATGAGGTTAGTTATTATAGATCAGGAAATTCAGCTTATGCTAATGATCTGAGCGGATTCTAAATGAAAAGTTTCCTTCTTTTACATCTCGTGGCCCCGCAGATTACTAGGCTCATGGAAAGGGTAGAGGCTACCTTCATTAAGCACTTTGCAAATGGAAATCATAGAAAAGGAATGAAGATTTTAAGGCCAAAAGCCAGCAGGGAGAGACATCGGATTACGTTTTCCTTGGGTGAGATGTGCTAGCAGAAGCAAATATTCTGCACACTTTGCAGGGTTTAAAAGAAGATGCTTGTTTGATGTTTTTAGTTTATTTTTTGATTGATTATAAATCAAGTGTCTCCTTTTATTAATCTGCTCCCTTCTACTTTTCAGTATGTGAGGCAAAGTTCCTAAGCTGTTCAATGGCCTCGGAACACTAATTTTCAAATGAGATAGTAAAGATTAGCCATCATCTATGCTCATCATACATCAATCTACTTAAATATTCTAAATAAATCTTCAGGTTTCTTCTCTGGCTGTTCACTTGCACTTGTAGCAGCCACCGTTGTGCTTATACATGCAAGAGATCTCCTGAGAAGCGAGGGGCGTACTCGGTATATGGAAAACATGTTTCCTCTTTACAGGTAACAGTTCCAGGTGTTGGGACAAACCATTTAATACTTATCTACTATAAACTTAGTGCATGCTTGCTCATATTATAAATTGTAATAATGTTTGTCCCCGTGTTTTCAGCTTGTTCGGATTCATTGTCCTGCATATGCTTATGTACTCTGCAAACATATACTTTTGGAGGCGTTACAGAGTCAATTATTCGTTTATTTTCGGGTTCAAGCAAGGAACAGAGTTGGGCTACAGACAAGTCTTTCTTCTCAGTTCAGTTCTTGCTGTACTTGCATTGGTTGGCGTCATTTCAAATTTAGATATGGAGATGGACGAAAGAACAAGAAGCTTCGGAGCCTTAACTGAACTAGTCCCTTTGGGATTACTTACTGTAAACTTTACTGCACAATCTCTTCAGAAAAGCATTTCACATAAATAAAATTCCCCAGATGGGTATGAACCATTGATCTTTTAAGTAATGCAGGTTGTGGTTCTCATAATATTCTGTCCCTTCAACATCATATACCGTTCAAGTCGCTTCATCCTAATCCAATCAGCGTTTCATTGTCTTTGTGCTCCTCTGTACAAGGTATGGTGGGAATAAGAATTTGTAACAGCGATACCAATCATTTACACCGACATGTAAACACGAGTTTAATGTTCTTATCTTCGTAGGTTACCCTCCAAGACTTTTTCTTGGCAGACCAGCTAACTAGCCAGGTTAGACATCATGCTTACGTTAGCATATTAATTATTGATACTCGTCAAAATATTGTCATGCTTTTGCGTAACTTTCTACAATTAGGAAAGCCAAAAGTCTTTACAACTTTAAATGAGAATTAAGGAGATATATTATTTTTCATTTAAGAACTTCAACTTAATTATATTATAAATTTAGCCTGAAATTATGATGAGGGTGTGGATGACATGATTACAAAGGAACAGATCGAACTTCACTCTTCCAAAATACATAATATTACTGCGTAATCCTAGCAAAAAGAAGAATCTCTGAACTGTCTCTATTGCAAGCATCGATTAACACTATGAGTCTTTGATATAATTTCAGGTGCAGGCTTTCAGAAGTTTTGAATTCTATGTTTGTTATTATGGTTGGGGTGACTTCAAAATAAGATCACACAAGTGCCATGGAAGTGATGTTTTTAAAAGTTTTTATTTCATTGTAGCAATAGTTCCATACTGGATGCGTTTCCTGCAGGTATAATTAGTTTCCGTTGATATGTTGATATACATGTTTTTACACATGCGGCAACGTACAGTTTTTGCTCACAACAATCTAATGTTTTAGAGCCTTCGACGCTTGATAGAGGAGAAAGATGCAATGCATGGGTATAATGGACTGAAATACTTCTCAATAATTGTAGCAGTCGCCATGAGGACAACTTATGATTTACAAAAGGGGATGACTTGGAAGCTAATGGCAGCAGTGAGTTCAGGTGTTGCAACCATCATTGCTACATATTGGGACATTGTCATGGACTGGGGTCTTTTGAGAAGGCATTCCAAAAACCCATGGCTGAGAGATAAACTCCTTGTATCGAACCGAAGTGTTTACTTTGTAGCNACATATACTTTTGGAGGCGTTACAGAGTCAATTATTCGTTTATTTTCGGGTTCAAGCAAGGAACAGAGTTGGGCTACAGACAAGTCTTTCTTCTCAGTTCAGTTCTTGCTGTACTTGCATTGGTTGGCGTCATTTCAAATTTAGATATGGAGATGGACGAAAGAACAAGAAGCTTCGGAGCCTTAACTGAACTAGTCCCTTTGGGATTACTTACTGTAAACTTTACTGCACAATCTCTTCAGAAAAGCATTTCACATAAACAAAATTCCCCAGATGGGTATGAACCATTGATCTTTTAAGTAATGCAGGTTGTGGTTCTCATAATATTCTGTCCCTTCAACATCATATACCGTTCAAGTCGCTTCATCCTAATCCAATCAGCGTTTCATTGTCTTTGTGCTCCTCTGTACAAGGTATGGTGGGAATAAGAATTTGTAACAGCGATACCAATCATTTACACCGACATGTAAACACGAGTTTAATGTTCTTTTCTTCGTAGGTTACCCTCCAAGACTTTTTCTTGGCAGACCAGCTAACTAGCCAGGTTAGACATCATGCTTACGTTAGCATATTAATTATTGATACTCGTCAAAATATTGTCATGCTTTTGCGTAACTTTCTACAATTAGGAAAGCCAAAAGTCTTTACAACTTTAAATGAGAATTAAGGAGATATATTATTTTTCATTTAAGAACTTCAACTTAATTATATTATAAATTTAGCCTGAAATTATGATGAGGGTGTGGATGACATGATTACAAAGGAACAGATCGAACTTCACTCTTCCAAAATACATAATATTACTGCGTAATCCTAGCAAAAAGAAGAATCTCTGAACTGTCTCTATTGCAAGCATCGATTAACACTATGAGTCTTTGATATAATTTCAGGTGCAGGCTTTCAGAAGTTTTGAATTCTATGTTTGTTATTATGGTTGGGGTGACTTCAAAATAAGATCACACAAGTGCCATGGAAGTGATGTTTTTAAAAGTTTTTATTTCATTGTAGCAATAGTTCCATACTGGATGCGTTTCCTGCAGGTATAATTAGTTTCCGTTGATATGTTGATATACATGTTTTTACACATGCGGCAACGTACAGTTTTTGCTCACAACAATCTAATGTTTTAGAGCCTTCGACGCTTGATAGAGGAGAAAGATGCAATGCATGGGTATAATGGACTGAAATACTTCTCAATAATTGTAGCAGTCGCCATGAGGACAACTTATGATTTACAAAAGGGGATGACTTGGAAGCTAATGGCAGCAGTGAGTTCAGGTGTTGCAACCATCATTGCTACATATTGGGACATTGTCATGGACTGGGGTCTTTTGAGAAGGCATTCCAAAAACCCATGGCTGAGAGATAAACTCCTTGTATCGAACCGAAGTGTTTACTTTGTAGCGATGGTAAGAATATATATATATACTGTTCATCGTCATTGCATTTTCACAGCTGCTCTGGGAGGAAGAGTACTCAATAGTACTTCAGTCTTCTTCTTTGTTTACTGAAATTGATCAACCGTGGCTAATTAACGTCAGTTAATTGCAGGCACTGAATGTTGTACTGAGACTTGCTTGGATGCAGTCCGTATTAGGGTTTAGGGAAGCACCTTACCTGCATAGACAAGCGTTAATTGCAATAGTTGCCTGCTTGGAGATCATTCGACGTGGAATTTGGAATTTCTTCAGGTATGCTATATAAAATACTCAATTCATTTGTAGTATTCAATCCCCAAACTAATATATACATGTACATGATCAATATCAGAGATTAGCAGTACATATACACAATGTATATGTGCTTCTATATGATACATACACTTGCATGTGTAACTCAGAAGCCATTGATTCTGGGTGAAAAGCAGTACTACTTAAGACATAGAGAACTAATAATATATAATATTGCATAGTGGGAGGTGAACTTAGTTGTGAATATATGAAGCCAACCACCATGAATCAATTCGTGATCAAATATAATTAATTAAGGCCTCAAGAGTCAAAACTCCCCTCATAAGCTAATGATGATTTAATGTTCAACTGATCAGATTGGAGAATGAACACTTAAACAATGTTGGCAAGTATCGAGCATTCAAGTCAGTGCCCCTACCTTTTCACTATGACAAGTGACAACGATGAAGACAGGGACATAGAGGCATGTACAACTTGGAAGATCAGAGCAAAAAAATGGCGGCTGAATGATGGCTATCACCATTCATATACAGTTATTTGTTTTTAGTTTTTTTTAGTTGAAATGTCTGCTTTTAACTGAAGGTAGACAAGGACGTAAGGTATTTATTTGATCTTGGTTTTGCTTATTGTTTTTAATTTTATCTGTATTATCTATAGTTTGAGTGAAATTGAAATGTGTACATAGAGAGAGAGAGAGAGAGAGAGAGAGAGAGAGAGAGAGTAGTATTAGACTCTGATATGAACCCAAAGAAGTGGGTTTGACGACAATGTGCAGAGCTTAGTACTCTACAATTCTCAAGACTCAAAATACCAAGCATGCTGCTTAATAAGCACATCGAACCATTCCATCAGACCCTATTGATGCAAAGACCACGAACCTAGCAATTATGATGGATGGTGCTAGTGACCGCTACCTTTCTCTTTCACCAAGAGTCAATTGAAATTGTTTGGGTAGAGAGAGAGAGACAAAAAAACAAGAGCCAATTGAAACTATATGAAAAGGAATTCGAGTGGAAGTTGAAAATGCATGCTTGACCACCACCATGTTTGTGCTCCCAAACTACCCTAGCCGTGCTCTTTGAAATAGCTTTGGGATCAAACGTCCAAAATCCAGCACAGAACCTAAGACAGAGAGAGGAGATTTGTGTGGGACCTGTTCTGCTTTCCTGCGCAGGCCAGGGCGTTTTTAAGTTCATGATGGACCCCAAAAGAACAGTGGGGCAGCGATAAACAGATTTTGGAGCCTTGGAGAACCCGCACCAATTACACCATGTCCAACATCATAGAGAATGATATCAAAGTTTACCATCAACATTACTTTTGTGCTTGAACTGTGGGGTGCCTCCAGCAGTTCCCAAGCAGCTGTTACGTTACCGTGGAAGTAGTAACCGTTTTTCCAACCAAAAAGTTGGAAGACAAATTCATCAACCAGCAGATTTTTTTTTTTTCATATAAGAACCAGCAGAAATCCATATACAGAAATCAAACCTGCCAATTAAAATCTTCAATTTAATGCCACGCAAGTTTACTCGGCACATTGGAATCACAATTTATTAAGGTTGTGGAACTCATTCTACCCAGAGTCGTGGAGACCAGTTTTTCAGTTCCAGCTTGTATCAAGAACTAGAAGCTAAAAGAAGCGCACTACAGCAACCACAGAGACGATCTCCGTCACACGGAATGTGAACCCTCGTGATCACCATCTTCCCCCGTATGCAAGGAGGCTGAAGAGTTTGAAGCAGAGTTTTCAGCAGTTACAGCACCATTACTCTCATCCTCCCGGTTTCTATAAAGGGATGAGAATGACATTGGATTGCTGGTGGAGCTTGCTTTTTGAAGGCCTCGTATTGCTTTCATTGCCGCAATAGTGCTACGGTATAGATCCACAGTTTCCTCTGCAAGAGTTGATGGTGTCTTGGGTGAGATATTTGCTGCATTAGATAGTGGTGGGCTTGATAGTTCTTTCGTACAAGGATTAGATTCAATAACTTCTGCTACCAATGGGAAAAGGAGTTCAAGATTCTCATCACACTCGTGGACTAATCTTGTGAGAGGTTCTGTTGTAAAAAAAGGTTGATCAAGGGCAAGTTGGGTAAATGGTAGACACAACAGTCCCCCAGTTCGCTTGTCATACTTCTTCAAGATCTTAACTAGCCCTGATGAAGAAAAAGAACGCAAATGGTGATAAGCTCCACTTCACAAATTCAAATTGGACACTCGGGAAACCAAACAAAAAAATGTTTATGACGTCTTTGTTGTATATTTAGAATTTACAACTGCTATAATATTTTTTCAGTAGCATCCATGAATAATGACAAAGTTCATATCAACCCCATTTATATTTAGAAGAGAAACTAAATTAGCCAATGTTATACCTGCAAAATTTAAGGAGCTATAATTTTTTAGAAGCACCATTTCCCCATGAATGGTGACGAAGTCCTTCCGAATCTCCATCATTTCTTCACTAAATTCACTCTCTGATGTGAAAACTCCACCTTTGCTGCTCTTCTCCTTAACTTGCTCTATTCTTTCCTTCAGCTCCTGTTAAAAAATTGCAAATAATCTACCTATAAAGAATAAAAATGCAAACATGCATCGATGAGGAGTAAGGCTAAATATTTGGTTGGTGCCTCGCCATTCTAAACATGAAATAGCAATATGTATAAACCCAGAGGATTCTCCAATGACTAGCCATTGACTCCCATAACTTCAAAAAAGAAAACAAGCATCACGTGACTTCCAAGAATATTTTATTCAACTGGAAGAAAGGAGGGGAAAACATCAACTTCACAACTCATTAAAAGAACTGTATTTACTCAACTTATATCTAACAAACTACGTTGTAGACTAAAATCTTTGGTACTGCCTGAAACTATGACTCATGATATTAACAATTTATCACAACATGAGAAATTCAACTTATAGAACAGAGAACTAGCAAAAATTCAAAGTAAAAAGGTAGAACCATTGCCATATTGCTATCATAGCCTGGTCTGCACCTCAAACATTGATGAACAAAAGAATCAATTATGCATCACACTCTATATGTGCAGTGATAACGAGGAGTCATGCATGCCATTTGGAGTTGGGTAAAATATGTGCATGAGAGAAGCCACAGCCAAGAGTCTTCCAAACTCAGAAATATAATATATGGACTCATGTTGAAGATCTTATCGAGCCCCAATTATTCAAGCCAAACAAATGCAACTACTAGATTTTATGGTTCCCAAGGAAGAGGTTGTGGAACTATATGTGTTAACACCCAAAAAAGGCGCAGCCCGGAAGGTGAGAAAGATCCATTTCTGGATGCCCTAAGGTAGACTGGGCCTCGATCGGTGAGGTGTGGAGCTCCGGGCGGTGATCTAGTACGGCTATACAATGTTCATGCTTACGTCTAGGCAGTGAACAGTATTTAAATGCAGGAAAAATAAAGAGAAATAGACACACAGATTTACGTGATTGGCACTAGGCCTACATCACAGGGTTTGGGAAAAGAAGATTCCACTATAATGTACTTGTTTACAGTCTCTCATAGCATCTTATTTCTCACTGTACAATGGGAACTGGAGATCTACTTGCTTGATAAGATGTTCTCTCTAAATCTCTCTCTCCAGAGGTTGAAAAAGAAGTCGAAGAATAAACCTGGCAAAAAAAAAGTCCCTGAACTCGTATGTGTCCATCCCTTTTATCTGACCCACTTCACGCGTGCGTCTCGGTAGTGGTGAGGAATGTCTTTTGCGTGTCTGACTGTCTCTCTCTTTCCTACTTTCCTCTGACACCTCCCTGCCTCCTGACACCCTCACCTCCTTGTCCCTTCTCTTTTCCCTCTCTCTACCTTTGTCTTCTAGTGATAGCCCCTTGATGGGCTAGGCCTTGAAAACTATTTTGGACCTGATGTATTTTACCCCCTCATAGTATGGTCAGTGCTTTTCGTTAGATCTGGAATAAATGAAATGGTCAGGTATCAATAATACCACCAAAGCATCACAAAAAAACAAAATGTCCTTCATAGCTTCTTGTTGGAACTTTATTCTAGAAAATCTTCATGGCATGTATCGGCCTCCCATTACCACACCGAATAGGATTTTCCCATTTGGGCCTACATGCAACCCCAAAATTCATATTTGATACCCATCTCCTATGAAATCAATGATACGCAAATTTGACGAACCACCTGAACCAGGGCAATTTGGCAGATGGGCTGCAATCTGACGGTGAAAATTAAATTACACGAAAGGCTTCCAAACTGAAGACCACTGCTACTAAAATATGCCTTACTTTACAACTCGTCTTATGTAAATTAACTTTGATTTGGTATGTTTTCAATAAATCAAACAACAGTCAGCGCCCTAATTAATTCATTCAAATCGCTCTAATCCTACATGTAATAACCTCTCTAACCTTCCCCCTCTTACAACTAACCAAGATGACTAAGAATGGCACCTTCTAATACTTTTACTTCCATTTACATTCAGTACAATCAATTTCTGTCCAGCGTATTCTAAAACCTTTTGGACCCTTTTTTTTTTCCCAAGCAGTACATAATTGAAGTTTTCGCTTTCCAACGCAAAACGTTGTTAATAAAGATACGGTACAAAGACTTGCAAAACAAATTATACAATCGGAATCACCATTTAAACTACAAGGCATATCCATGCACATAGATACAAGACATATCCATGCACATAGACCATAGCTACATATATTGGGATGCGCGCATGAAACTGATTACGAAAGTAAAAAGTAAAACCAAGAACCTGAAAGCGTATGATGAAGTCTTCCTCTTTATCAACGTAGAAATCGTTGAACTTGTCGAGCTCTTCATTGAGAATAAGAATGAACCATTCTTGGAGGTCCGCCAAGGTGGGTTTTTTATCGAGACCATCAGTACTGCTAGTATTATTAAGATGGTTCGGATGAAGATCGGAATCTGGGGTGGCGGGATTGGGAAAGTGTTGCTTGAGGAGCTTCTTGAGGGGCTTGTAGCAGAGGAACTTGTCCCTCCACGCCGGGATGGTCTCCTCCAGGTGGGTCTTGAACTCCTTCCCGAATTTCATTTCAGATATGCTATTCTCTGGGATTGATTTCTGACGGAGCAGAAAGATATTATATTGCGTTTAAACGATACGCCCACTAGTGTGCGGAACTCATGGTACTGCTTTTGTATTGTGCACATCGGAAATAATTAGAAAGACAAAAAGGGCGATTACTAAGAAGTACTTTTGGAATATTTGGAAGTGGATGCAATGTTTTGAATATCGTACCGGATGTCGTATCGGTCAAGATATTGAAATGAAATATTTTGGTATCGGTACCGTTTCGTGTACCGTTTCGGGATAGTCGATATATGAAAAAATTATATATATAAATGTATATATATAAATTATATTTCAAAATAATAGTCTATATATAAATAATTTATGTATAAATATATAGATATATAAATTATAAATAGTCTAGTTTAAATTAGGAGTAAAAAAATGAACTTGTAATTTGAAAAAATGAAAAAAATAAAAATAAAAAATAAAGGTCGAAATATCGGCCGGTACACAGGCCGGTACAAGCCGAAATATCGGCATGTACGTCCGGTACCGACCGGTACGAAACACATAACATATTGTACTGGTCCGGAGGCCGGTACGGAAAATTCCGGCCGTACCGGCCGGTACGGTACGAGATTTGAAACTGTGAGTGGATGGGTAATGGAAAGCATAAAGTATTTGTTGATTTTGCTCTTATCTGCTGGTCCTGCTTGTCACCACCCGAATTTTTTTAGAAAAATTCACAATCTTCTAGAGTTTCATAATTTTCTATAGATTATTCTAGAATCTTGTAAAATATTATAGAGTTGTATAGAGTATTTTAAAATAATGTGAAACCCTTGTAAGGAAAGTAGAGTTGTATGGAATACTCTATCTAGAATAGTATAGAATCCATGTAAGAAAAACTTTGTAGATAGTTCTAGAATAGTGATCTAGAATATTCTTTATCCTTAAATTGGTGACAAGTGTCACAATCTTAACTATTCTTTGTACCAAGAGGTCCCTATAAATAGAAAGAGTCCTTATTTGTATAAAGCATCAAGAAATAAGAGTAAACAAAGTTCTATAGAGCCTCTCTTTCTACTTTCTCACTCTAGACTTATTATCTTTTATCTTCAGTCACTTAGAAGGCTTACTTAGGAGTTTTATAGAAATAAATCCTCCTAAAGCCGCACGAAACGTGGGAAGAAATTCTAAGCGTGACATACTGCTTCTGTTTGGAATCTCTTGTTTCCTTTTTGTCAGGTGAACCAAACAATAAGATAACCCAAGTTAGGATAGAGGGATCATCTATCCGTTTGAGGTTGGAACAAAACTTAATATTCTTAGATTGAAAAAATATATATTTATAAGGGGAGTAGAATTTTTCTATTTCTAATCTCTACCACATTTATTGAACATTTTTAAACGGAATGAAAATTGTGGCAATAAATATTTAAACTTTTTTTATGTCTCTTATTTAAAGTCATTAAATTTAAAAAAAATATATAAACAAATCTTTTGCACCGTAACTAAGCAAATCATTTGTATGATTAATTATTGAATAATTAACTCTAATATAAAATCAGGAGTTCAAGGAGAGTCTCGTACTTGTTATAATTGGAATGAGTTACCACGAATGGTGAGGGGTGCTTTGGCAATAGACAGTATCGCTTATTTATGTTCTAAATGAGATCATATTCAGTTTTGTAATAAGGCTTGGTGCAAATGTGCAATAGTTGAAGTTTGTAACACGGTTTTCCTTTTGCCACAACTGTGGTTTTAATAAATATCTTTCATTTATAAAAAAAAAAAACTCTGATATGCCAAAAAGGTTAAGGCAATCTAGGTCCCTGATTCAAAGGATATCGAACTTAAAGGCTCCTGCCCCTCAAAACTTTGTTCAACAAAGCCATCAACGTATGGTGTAAGAAGAAAGGATGAAACCTAGATCAGTCTTTTAATAGAAAATCTGTCTGCAACCACTTTATTCCTTCCATGTTGCATTCAGAGACCTCACACCGACTCTATTTCTTCATTTAACACTCATTTCACAATTCCATTCATTGAGATAAAACGACTTCCGATTTCTATTCGTATGCATGTCTAAAAATGGTCGGAGAGCAATCCGAAAATTGCAATAAAAAAGAAAGAAAAAGAAAAGAGAGCATCTTGACATTAGGTCCCGTTTAGTTGCAAAACTCAGATGAGATCAACTCAATTTAGTCTAATTTTAAACTGAGTTTAATATTCAAACACCTTACTTTCAAATTATTAAACTCATCTCAACTTAAAACCTCCTTACACGTGAGACCTACAACATTTTTCCAATTCAACACATCTTTATACATGAAACTCATGCCCTTTTTCAATTTCTTATAAATAGTATTAAATTCATCTTAACATTCAAACATATCTTAACTCATTTTAGATGAGTTCCACATAACTCACTCCACCTAGGGGTGGTCAGCGAGGCCTCGTCCCAATGTGGCAAGGCCGATTACCCCTTCTGCCAAATGCGGCAGTAGGATAGGGGTGACCCCTGCCCCGCCCCTCTTATATAATATATATAAATAAAATTATATATATAAGTATTTATATATATAAAAAAAATAAAAATAAAAAACAGTGCTTGGGTTTTTTTACTAATAACAAATGACAAAACAACATTGTTTCGTCATTTGTTAAAACTCCCCTACCCTTGCGAGCCCCCCTTCTCAGTTCCCTCACCCTGAATCTCTCTCTCTCTCTCTCTCTCTCTCTGAGTCTCCCTCACTGTCTGCATCTCCAATTCTCCATCGTCGTCGAAGACGCCACTACACCATTGCCGTCATTCCCACTACATCGTTGCCGTAGCCTCATGTCTACATCTCTATGGCCGAAGTCGAAGGTAAGAATCTTGGTTAAAGTTTTATTTTTTGTTAATTTATTGAATGAAGGTTGGCGGAAGGATTGGGTTTAATTGGAAATGGAGGATGGGATTGTGTTTTGAATTGTGTGCTGTGGAGATTTGATTGTACATGTGGTTTGATGATTGATGAACTGATGTCTCCGAGTGTGTGAATCTGTCGATTTTGACTTTTTTGAATTTGTATTATGTAATATGTTTTGAATTTTAATGATTTAATACGTGATAGTGAATCATGATAGTGATTTTGTGGCAAATTATTTCGGATTGGAACCCTAAATTAATTTAATGTTTCGAAATACCCTAAATTAATTTGGATCTTATTGTCCTAAAGATATTTGGATTAAATTTGAAAACTTTGCTTAAAAAAAAAAGAGAAAAAAGATTACCCATACAAGTTGGCCCTTATATAGTTATATATATATATATATTGCCTACTCGATATCCATTGCATTCGGAGCTCTAAAATTCACATCCTTAGTTACAAAAAAGTTCGAACTTTTCATGTTTGAACTGTTTTTTTTTTTTTTTCATCACAAAGCTGATCTATATATATATAACATATATGGTTCAAATGCTAGTTAATATAGGTAATATTTCATATAAGATACACAATGTCATAATATCTATTTTGTTAAAAAAGTTTTAAGTTTTTTGAGTTCAAAGGAACAATAATTTCTGAAAACAATCGTATTTTTTTCTTTATGTTTCTGGATGGTAAATTATTGAAACTTGAAAGCATCAACAGAAGCTTCTAACTATTTTTTGTTTTTTGATTTTTTTTTTCTTATAGGTTAATTTCATTTTGCAACTCAAAATTATCACTTTTTCCTTTTTATCAAATTGTTAATACTGGAATGTTAATTGTTTGGCATGTTACTATAATTTCAGACTTGTTGTTTGCTTGAGTTCATGGATATTCCGGTAGATTTTAGTGTAAGCTCCTATTTCTAGGCCCAGGGCACCCCTATCCCTACCACTACTCCTACTCCTACTCCTACTCTTACTACTAACCCAACATCTACCCCTACACCTACAGAATCTTGTCCCGCTCCCAAGCCCAACAAGAAACATGTTTTCATAGTTTGGTCTCATTTCACCAAATTAGAGAGTGGTGACCACAATAACCCCCAAGATAAGTGTAATTATTGTGAAAAAATTTATGGATGTCAATATAAAAAACATGGTACCTCATAATTAAAGGTGTACTTAGAAGAGCAATGCAAAATAAGTTCAATATTAAGATCATTACAAGAGAAGAGTCAATCTAGGCTAGAAATTAGATTTAAAAAAAATGACAGATGAGAGTAGTAGGAGTGCAACATTGAGAGGGTATACAAAGTATGATCCTAATAAATGTAGGAGACACCTAACTCGTATGATCATCATGGATGAGCTACATTTTCAAGTTGTTAATGGGAAAGAGTTCCAAGCGTGTTCTTACTACTTGGAACCAAGGTTTAATCTTCCATCTCTCCACACAATGGCAAAGGATGTAAAAAAAATTATTTATCTGAAAAAGAGAAGTTGATGGGTCAATTCGAGGGTCAATTTATTTGCCTCATCACTAATACTTGGACATCAGTCTAAAATTTTAATTATGTCTTTCACTGTGCATTTTGTTGATGGTGATTAGACATTGCACAAAAAAATTATAGAATTTTATCAAATCACCAATCACAAGGGTGAGACAATTGGGAAAGCCTTGGAGGCCACAATAAAGGCGTGGGGGTTGACACAAGTTGTTACAGTCACAGTTGATAATGCCTCGTCTAATGATATCGCATTGGGACATCTTAAGACCTATCTTAGATAGGCAAATAAGATAATCATAGGTGGTGAGTATCTGCATGTGAGGTGTGCGGCACATATTTTGAATCTTATTATCACTGATGGTTTGAAGGATCTTCATGATTCGATTACTCGGGTTAGGACTGCTGTGAGATGGGTGAGATTTTCTCCTTTGAGATTGAAGAAATTCAAGGTTTCTACGAGATCTGCGGGCCTAACATTCAAGAATGGTCTTTGTACTGATATGTCTACACTCTGGCATTAAATATTTTTTATATTGAAGGTGGCCCATGAATATAAGATGGCATTTGCATTATTGGATGATGAAAACATCTAATATGTAAAATATTTTGATAATCACGAGGGATTGGGGAAACTCGTGGATGATGATTGGAAAGTTGTATCCATTTTTGTAGATTTTCTAAAGCTTTTCTACGAGGTCACCACAACACTATATGACACTTTGTACCCTACATCTCATCAATTTTGTCAACAAATATGTAGGGTAAAAAAATAATTAGATGATATAGTCGCGAGTGGTCACAATAGGCTGCGGGAGGTGGCATTGATTATAAGGTCGAAATACGACAAGTATTTGGGAGATTTCACTAGGACTAATATTTTATTATATATAACTGTTGTCTTTGACCCTTGGTTTAAGATGTATGGCATGGTATTTAGACTGGGAATTACGTACAGGTAAGCATGGGCGGAGCATATTGCAACAAGGGTGAGGGAAACCTTTGATAGATTATTGATGAATTTACTGCCTTGTGGGGTAGTAATATTGTTGCACCTACTCTCCACCAGTTCCAGAAGTCGAGGTTGGGAAAAGATGTAGATTGGACTGGGATGAGAGGTTGGAGCAAATCCCCTTCGTCCGGAATTTTATAGAGGTTCAGTCAGAGATAGACAAATACTTGGCAACGAAGCTTCAACCATTTTTACGAGAGTTTGATACATTAAGTTGGTGGAAGGTGAATACTGTGAAATATCCCATCCTTGGAGAGATAGCCTGCAGTCTTTTAGTCATCCCTATTAGCATCGTAGCCTCAGAGTCGGCCTTTAGTACCTGAGGGCGCATATTAGATTCATTTTGGAGTTCATTAACTTCTACTACTTTGGAGGCTTTGATTTGCACCCAAAATTAGATTACAGGGACTCTAATTCATATTCTGGATGTTCTTGACTATGAGGAGGCCGACGTCAAAAAAGAGAGTGGTGATTAGCCTGGATCTAATAATCGTGAGATTTGACTTTCATTTTCTTATTTTAATTTCTTTAGTTTAATTTAATCGATATTAATTTCAAATTTAATTATTATAGTGATACATGAGATGGTGTACGGCTACCTTAGATGCAGTATGACTTTGTGTATATTGGATCCACCATTGCCATGGTTTGCACAATTTGTCCTTTAATTGTTTTTTGCATTTATAATTTTTTATAATATTTTAGTATCTAATTATTTTGTTTTTATGTTTTTTAGCTTATATATTTTCAATATACATATGCCGAACCCTAATCCTAAGGACCCAATTATCTATGTTCATCTTCATCCAAACAACCCAATCTCATCTTGATTAGTAGTTTTAGATTATGTTTGGATGTTGAGATAAGATGAGAATTTTTGAAAATTTTATGAATAGTGTTAAGATGAAAGTTTAAAATATTATTTTTTAATATTATGATTGTTTTGGGATTTGAAAAAGTTAAGTTAAAATTTGAAAAAGTTGAATTATTTATTATATTTTATATGGAGATTTGAAAAAGATGTAATGATGAGATAAGATAAGATAGAGATGAGAAATCTGATCCCTCCTCCCAAACATAATCTTAATATTTTGTATTTTAAATTTTTGTTTCATGTTTATAACTTTATAATTCTAATTTGTTTTATTTTTAACTTATTAATATTGCAGGTTATATAACTTTTATGATCTCGATTCTTAGTCTCAGAATAGTCAACACAACTTAGTCTCAGTGAACTCACCGCCACCCCAAATTGATTAAATTTGAAATGTTATGATTTTGTTAATTTACAATTAATTGTAATATTGCTCCAATAGTTAATAATACAATTTGTAATATTTACTATTTTTAGTCGAGTTTGTAATATTGTAATAGTTTATTAATTCTCTTAATTTGTATAATTGTAAATTTGTAATNATATAACTTTTATGATCTCGATTCTTAGTCTCAGAATAGTCAACACAACTTAGTCTCAGTGAACTCACCGCCACCCCAAATTGATTAAATTTGAAATGTTATGATTTTGTTAATTTACAATTAATTGTAATATTGCTCCAATAGTTAATAATACAATTTGTAATATTTACTATTTTTAGTCGAGTTTGTAATATTGTAATAGTTTATTAATTCTCTTAATTTGTATAATTGTAAATTTGTAATAGCTTATTACCTTAGTGATGATTATTAGTTAATACTTAATAATATTAGTTGAAACTTAGTATATAGTTAATAGTAATCTATATAATTTATTTTTTTGTGATCATTTTTTAATTAAATTCTAGGTCCAAAATGGCCCAAAAATAGATTCTAGACCATTTTGCGCTCAAATAATTGCACTGGGCCGAAGGTCCAGTAAGGGGAGATGGAGTTCCACCCCCGCACTTTGTGCAGCGGACGAGATACCCTACCCCCGCTTAGAACGGGGCGGGGTACAGTAAAAAATTCCCACCTCCCGCTCATGTAAGAGCGGGAAAGGAATGACCCCACCCCCTTAAAAGTAGGTAGCACCCTAACTCCACATACTCAACTCCCTGGTATTTTTAAATAACTCAACTCAACTCAAGATTTAGCCTAATAATTCAATACCCTTAGAGCATAGTTGAGAACTTGAATGTTCGCAAGGCCTTTCAACTAAGATTGAAAACATTATTGTGCCTCTGATTGATTGGACTATATTAGGTAGATTGTTGCACGTGTTTGTCGGAATAATTACTCACTCAAATATCATTTAGGTGTTAAGAGATCGATTTTATTTCGAATCGTTTTCTTTCTCGAATATAACTTGTCTTTTCCATCACGCAAGACCGGTACAGTAACAATGAAGGGAGGGGGGCACAGACGAAATTTAGATCATTTTATCGGGCAGAACAGAA